>VOQJ01002243.1:10065-25389 GCA_015052665.1 Apistogramma diplotaenia | reverse complement strand
ATTATTACTTATTATTAATCTGTCTCTCATCCACAGCATGTCTTCTGTCCTGTCTCTCTCTCCTCAGCAAATGACTGCCCCTCCCTGAGCCTGGTTCTGCTGGAGGTTTCTTCCTTTTAAAAAGGGTTTTTCCTTCCCACAGTCACCAAATGCTTGCACACAGGGGGTCATTTTGACTGTTGGGTTTTCTCTGTAATTATTGGAGGGTCTTTACCTTACAAGAAAAAGCACCTTGAGGCGACTGTTGTAATTTGGTATAAATAAAATTTAATTTAACTGAATTGAATTGAGTAATTTTGTCTGGGAAGGTGCACCGCTGTTCCAGGTTTTCTCCATTTGTGGATAACAGCTCTCACTGTGGTTCACTGGAGTGTCAAAACCTTAGAAATGCCTTTATAACCTTTTGCAAACTGATGGATGTGACTGACTTTGTTTCTCAGCTCATCACGTAGCCGGCTTCACTTGTGATTTCTTAATTCAGCAGATCTGGCAGTTATCAGGCCTGAAGATGACTAATGAATCTGAACTCAGCTTTCCAGAAAATTTGTTAATTCATTTACTAGAGTGTGTGTGAAACGATCCATAAAACAGATTAATAAAGGTATCCTACATGGTGTGGGAACAGATTCAGTGAAACACACATCAGAATGTTGGGTTTTTGATTTTGGTACCACTGGCCAGCTCAGAGAGTCGCTTATGAGATGCACTGAAGTCTTCTGCCAGGTTCCCCAAGAAACACCACCGTAAAATATAATAATATTGCAAATGGCTTTGTAACTATCTTTTGTACCTTTTATGGAATTTCATTCCACTTGTAACATTTCAAAAATGCCTGCTATAGAAACGATGGAAAATCAACACATGAATGGAGACATCTACCATGTACACTTCACACTCACACTGTGAATTCAAAGAGAAAGCATCAAATCTATATTTATGCCCTTCAAGCCACTTAAAAACACCCACTACAAACAGAGTGAATCACACCCACACACCATGGGCATATACACACATATACGGTGTAACAGCATTTACATTTCCACACAGAGATATATGCACATGGGCATGCACAAATCACACAATTTTAGCATCCTTGCTGCCTTTTGTGGTTTTTAACCTTTAGTTCTACACTGCACTGCACACAGGTTGAAGCACTTATTCTAATTAAGCTCAAACCAGGTCCTAACCCTAATATAACCAGGCCAGATACCCTCACTCTGAAGCTTTTAAACTCCCACTGTTCTTCACAAAGACAGCACAGAAGCACCCACATTCATGCAAACAGTACATGATGGCATACACGTGCGCACACAATAGAGTGATTTCCCCCGTCGTCTGATCTGGTTCACGTCTTCCTGGAGAAGAAGAAGAGATAATAGAGGAAGAGAGGGAATCGATTCTAGATGCTCCAGTTCACTCCAGTTTCTTCCAGTTCCCTCCCACACCAACCTCACAGTCCTGTCACAGCCGAGGGAGTCGTTCTGTAAAAGCTACAGTGCACATTTATCCTGGAAAAAAGAAGTTGCTGAAAACCATTCGGTCACTGTTTCAGAAGCAGAAATATGTCCTGTTAGAATATGACACTGGTTTAGCTGCAACAAGCAATATTTCTTTCTTTTACTTCGCTAATGTGGGTCTGAAATTACAACGACAAGTCAGCAATCACATTTCATTGTGCTCAGGAGTATATTTTACTTATTCTCAGTTTGTTAGAAGCAGGATTAAAAGCACACTGATGTAATGAGCCGTTTCTTGGAGGGGACAAGTGGATTCACGCTGAAGCAGCAGGGTAACTGGATTGTTTCCCTGCAGAGATCAAGCACTCGGGCCTGTACTGCTCTCCCAGTGGATGCCAAACATGCATTTCCCCACTTGTTGAAAAATGACAAAGGATGACTCATCCAACCATGTTACTTCTTCCACCTCTCTGTAGAACTCTACCTATAGTTTTTGCATTCATGGCTGTAATGATACTGTTTTTGAAACATACTTTCATTTTGACCTGCAGTAAATTTCTCACTAACTCAAGGAAAAGGTTCGGTTCTGGGGTTTTTCTACATACTGTAAAACCTTTTTTTTTATAATAGACCAAAGTGCAGCCATTTTTTAACCATTTCTACTGAAACATTACTCAGTTAACTAGTGTTTGTGGCTCCTGCCATCCGTTCTCCAACAGTTAGGACCAGGATTGTCCGGTGTGAAGGTGCACTCTGGGGGTTTCTTCGAATGTGCAAACATGAATGGAAACAGTATATATGGCAACAAAAAGTCATAAGGAACAGTTTTCCAGGCTTCTTGAAGGACATTCAAAGCTCTTCTTTGGATGTTGGCTGACTTTTGTTCTGTTCTCTGATTCACTGATTTTCAGTCCAATTCTTGTGTAATGTGGCATACCTCAGGCTAAGAAAGCCAGGCTCATTGCAAGCAAAATATAAAGAAACGGCTGGCCCAAGACTTTTGCACAGCATGCACAAGTTATTTTGATGCTTTTGTTTTTCAGAGGAGTGGAGGATGCAGGAGATGTTGCACATAAAAGCATTAACAAATCATCTCTGTCTGCAAGAATGCATAAGAAAAAACACTTTATTCAATGAGCACCATTATTGTCTTACTTCAATGCAGTTCGTAGGCACATTCAAAACCTTATAAATTACATTACATAGAAAAAAGTAAAAGGAGGAGGCGCATCTGTCTAATCCATTTAGAACCTCAACACTGTACATCACAAGGCATACAGTATAGAGCCATAAAACAGACTGAAAGAGATGTATTCTTCATGCAGTGCACTTACTCCCACTCTCTGCTGAAATTGTGTTGGGAAACACAAAGAAGATGAGGTGAGGAGGAGCAGAATATGCAGGGAAACCATCAGTTAGGGTGCAGAGCACAGAGAAAAATCAGAAAAAAGGAGCAGAACAAAGGATCAGACTGTTTCTATGATGTCAAGCATTACGACCTGTGTGTAGAGACAAGCTTGTGGTCTTGCTCCATCTTGTGGTCAGAGTCAATTTCCTCTACAGACACTTTATTGGGTGCATCTCACCAGCACTAGGTTGGACCTCTTTAGCCTTCAGAACTGCCTTCATTCTTCATAGCATAGTTTCAATAAGGTGCTGGAAACATTCCTCATTGGTTTTGTCTATAATGGCATCATGGAGACGGTGAGTACAGTGACCTCATTGTCATGTTCAAAAAACAGTTTGAGATGATCTGAGCTTTGTGACGTGGTGTGTTGTCCTGCTGGAAGCAGCCAGCAGATGATGGGTACACTGTGGTCAGGGACGCTTAGCAACAACACACAGGCGGGCTTACAAGCAATGCTCAGCTGGTACTAAGGAGCCCAAAGTTTGCTAAGAATCTGTCTGGTCTTCTGTCGCTGTAGTCCAGGGATGCTAAAATCCACAGGGTTGCATCCAAAAGCTGCAGGACACCGGCCCTCGAGGCCTGGAGTTGAGCGTCCCTGCTGTAGCCCATCTGCTTCAATGTTCGACGTGTCGTGCATTCAGAGATGCTCTTCTGCACACTTTGGTTATTTGAGTTCTCCTCTGATCTCTGGTAATAAGGCATTTTCACCCAGAAATCTGCCACCAGGAAAATCTCAGCTCAGCAGCTTCTGAAATGCTCAGACCAGACCCTTAACTCACCTTTCGTCCCCATTCTGATGCTGCTTGAACTTCAGCAGCTCTTCTTACATGTGCTGAGTCGCTACAATATGATTGGACAAGCAGTTGAACTAGTATACCTAATAAAGTGGCCCCAGCATGTATGTAAATGTTGAAGACACAGGTTTCTGGTGTGAATCATTGATGAGTTACAAAATGAACACATTTCAGGCATTTTATTGTCCAGAACGTCTACAATCATTTACAGGCACATGAGGCTTGATTACATGATATTCTTTCCATCTTTCCAACAATATTTTAATGCAAAATTTTAAAAACACTGATTGTCAAACTGCTGCTGCTTCTTCTAGCTGTCATCCCCAACATGTTGGGGGAAACTAAGCAAAGCAAAAAAAATTAAAAAAGTAAATTCCTTCTCCTTCCTGTTAATTTTGGATAAACAGAGAAAGGATCAAGCGGTTTGCATTTTTTTATACATTTCAGAACATTTTTATACAGTAAGTTGCAACTTGTGCTTTATCTTGTCTCATAACTTCAATCAGCATTCAGGTATCCAAAAGACTGCAAGAGATGTTTTCAAATCACGATGTAGTCAGAAGAAAACATTATTTCTGTGCAATGTTACTGCAGCGCTGAGCAGCACGCGTCCCCTCAGGCCGCTGCAGCTTCGTGATAGCGCAGCTCTTAAACGTGTTACAGCAGGCAGACGCCACGTTTTCAGTATAAAATTCCAGTTTTAAAGACATCAAACAACTTTTCCCGAAGTGCAGTGCAAATAAAAAACATCCGTATAAATAATAAGCCCCTCATCAAAGAGTCCAAAAAATATAATATTGTGAATATTACACATCATACTTGCTATTTACCAGAAATTAGCATTGGCAGCTAAAATATCCTGACCACATTTTGAAAATGAAGGAAATTTGAGCGGGATGGGATTCCTCACGAGGAAGCAGGCTGTATCTGTTTATAAGGATGAATGTAAACATTGGAAAACTCCAGTTATTTACTGTAGCAACACTGGTTTTAAGTGGTGACACTAAAGCAGACAGACTGAGTGCTTACTTAAGGCTTTGGAAATTTGAGGTTGCTCCTACTTTGCATCTACAAACATGTTTTGACTTCTGACTTGGTCCAGAGCGATGAAGACAATCAGTCCTGCATTTGGTTTATTTCCTCCTCTGGAAGCTCAGAAATGCATCAGCAGGCGACATTGTCCCCATCTTTATTCAGTCCCACACCGAAGACATTTCTGTAGTTTAGTGACTTCTTGTAGTCAGTCGTATCCCATCTCTTAGTTATTAATCTGATTATTGGGACTATTATTTAGTAAAATTCCTACTACTACAGTCTCCCAGTCGGCTGCACCAAAAAGCTCATTGTAATTGGTTGCTAGTGGATTACCACAGCTGACCGCAGCTTGCATGAAAGACACCAGCTTATTTGCAAACAGTCCTGACTTAAAAAACTGTGATGCAAACAGGAAACAGAGAATGTTCACCTTCAAAATAAAAGCTGCACCTTACTACTGCAACCAACACATTTCAAAACTTTTACTTTGAGGGCGAATATTCCTGTTTCTGGTTTGTGTTGCACAGTTACAGCTTGGTGAGTAGTTTGCAAGCCTTTGCAGACAAATTGGTATCTTCTACCCAAACTACAAACGACCACTGCAGCCTGTTAGTAGTCAAAGCAATCACGGGGAGGTTTTCATTTCAGAACTGCGTTCCTCTTTATGCAACCAGCTGCTGCCTGATGATCATCAAACAGCCTCTGGGGCTGCAAGCCTTGGGCCTAACACAGTTTATCTGTGGTCAATTTCAAAAATTTATTTTGTGCAAACATTTTAAATCCTTCCAGATTCTTTCAGTCTTCAGGTTTTAAGACTCTTTAGTCCCTGATATGTTTTGGTTGGAATATGCCTTGATAAGTCCTAAGTTGACCGTTTCTCCACACCCTGCTTGATTCCCAGGACCAGATGAACAAACCAATTAATCTGAACCATCCAGCCTTTCTCCCTGCAGATCTCTATCTGATCCAGCAGGTGGCGCTGCGCCTCATCCTCACTACGGCCAACAGTGAGTGCCTCACGGATGTACTCGATGTCCTCCTTACTCGTCAGCTGGGGCATTCCTGTAAATGGACCAAAAATGTCTGTTTTTAGCTAAAACTATGACCATGAAACTTTACTTTGGAATAATATCTTAAAAAAAAAAAATGAAACTCAGTTTAAAACTACTTGCCAATCATCATCAAATTAGGTACAGCTGATCTTAACTGGGAAAATAACATTTTTATTATTAATAACTGGCTGTTGTGCTATCAGGAGACGTACCTGTCATCAGCATCATGGAGAACAGAATGATGAGCAGGTTGGTGTGATGCCGAAGGGCGAGGTAAGCCTTCACACACACGTCCTGAAACAGAGAGAAGAGATGAACATGCAGACAAATCTGACTCACTGGTTTCTGCATAAATCTCATTTTGATGGTCCGAGTTCATTTAAGGGGCAAATATGTTATTATTATTGTAAGGTCTTTACCCTGCAATAAAAAGCGCCTTGAGGCGACTATTTGTTGTGATTTGGCGCTGTATAAATAAAATTGAATTGAATATGTTCCTGCCTGTCTCACCCAGGGTATACTGTCCTGAGCGAACTGACATGGAAAAAGAAGAAAAAAAGCACCTGGAAATTCTGGAAGTGGGGGCTACTTTTCTTTCCCGATGTTCCCATGACATACAGGAAGTCTGGTGTGAGCACAAAGGGAACCCACTCCTTACTGATTCCCATAAAACTCTTGTAATTCCCCAGGATGTGACCAAAGTCGATGTGGAATAGATTCCCTGCAGGAACACAACAGACATTTGACTGAATACATATACTTCAGTTTGTCTGACAGTGAAGAGAAATGATGTAAGATTACCAGATTCAGTGATCATGATGTTGTCGTTATGGCGATCCCCAATGCCCAGGACATAAGTAGCCACACAGTATCCACCACAGGAATACAGAAACCTCTCCACAGCCTGCTGGAACTGCAGAGAGAACAACACAAGCATTGCATCTGCTTTTTAGTCTCAGCTCAGTTGTTTATTCATAAGCTTCAGAAGAATTTCAGTTCAGACCAATGCTGCAGCTATTTAAAGCATGCACAAGAACATTCATCAACCCTTTAAAACAAGTCTTAACCCTCCAGGGGCTCACTAGTTTCCTTTAACAAATGATTGAGTCACTCAGTCTGTAATTTGAATGAGCAGACACACACACACATACACACACACTCTGAGCTTTACGATTTCCTGATATGGATTTAGGAGGCATCTGTAAATTGCATAAATAATAATCTTGGTTACATAGTTACCAAACAGGCACTGCATTAAAGAAACGTGACCACATGTGCACACTCACACAGAACTACAGTGTTTAGCAAAGAGAACAGCTATAATAACAAGCGAGGGTATATGTGTGAGTCACGGCTGATAAACAAAAATGCCCAAAGTGAGTTGACGTTACTGAGCTACATTCGATTAAATCAGGTTTGATTTCATAGGGATTACCTGTTACACTGACCCCGTTTATTTGAAACTCTGGCCATGGTTAATATCCATTATTGTAACAGTGCACATTTGACAAAGTTCAACTGTTTTACCTTCCAGTTTTGGAGAAAAAAAGAACAGCTTCAAAAGCACAGAGAGGAAAAAGCCCAGACAGTGGGAGTGCAGGTGTCTGAGCTAAAAGTAGTGTGTGTGGGTGCTGTGGTGACAGGAAAACCTCTGACGGCTGCTTCCTTCCTCAAAGTGCCATTTCCGCCAATATAATAAAGAGTGCAAAGCGACACTATCAGCACTCACATTATATAACTGCACGTATTGTGTGCAATGCATGCTGTAAATAAAACTCTATTGATCAGTGATATGTAATCAAGTATACTGATGAGCTACTGTGCAAGCTGATTCAGGCTGGTTGGGCCACGATGGGGAAGATGGTGACAACAGAGGTCACCAGGAAAAAAATCATCAAAGATGAGAAAATACAGCACGAAAAGCACAGACAGCGGCTGCACTGGACACTTCGTTTCACATTCACTTCAGCTCTTTGCATGTTATAGACCGACAACAGCACAAGAGTGGCCCACAGACCGGCTGCGCCACATATTTTGGGCACTGACCCCATCTAACAACAAACAGTCCCTGCAGGTAGACGGGGAGTCCTTGCCTGCTTGCAGGCGGCCTTCATGCTACCACCGCTCAAGCATAAAACCAGCACAGACTGGTAGGGTGCAGCATGTACCTTGTCCTCGCTGACACATTTGTCCCGGAGCCACTGATGTAGGATTTCATCTTTAAACGCCCCGGTGCTTCCCACCACACTCTGCTGGATGTTGGCGATGGTGGTGGCGTCCTTAACGATTTCAATCATACCTACAGTGGTGCAAAAAAGACAGATGAAGGGAGTAAGGCCTAAACAATGGCAAGCAGAGGCCATTATTTCTGAATTTGTCAGCTTAAAATAAGGGCCACAGAATCTATTTTCTGTATCTCTGCTGTGAATAACCGACCTATCTTATTTCCAGTGGAGATGCAGCCATACGGTAAAAGACAGAGATCCAACGATTCAGCCTCCCAGATCGACTCCATGATCAGCAGAATCTGAAAGGAAGAAAATACACAGCTTTTAATTCCATAACTTGCTCAGTTCTGTCTCAGGCTAAGTCGTTACTCACCTGCAGGATGAGCATGTCCTGTCTGAGGTCGTCACCATCTTTGAAGATGATGCCTATGGGGTCTTTGGACAGCGTGGTGGTGTCGGCCCTTTTGAACTGCAGCCACAGCGGCTTCTTCTTAGATGCCATCACTTTGCACTGCTCAATCTACACAAGCACAAATTGCATTTATCTTTGTTTCCACCCAGAAATGAGCTCTCATGTGAGCTGCGAGGCTGCTGAAGTTGTTTCGATCTTAGTATTTATTACATTTCATGTGTGTCTTTGTTCCTCACCAGCAGGGCTCCAGCTCTTAGTCCAGGATCATAAGGGACTCTAAAACTCTCCGGCAGACCAGAGGACTGCAGATTCTCCAGCTTCTGACGCAACTGAAACACCACTGAAAAACACACACTTTGTTTTGAAGCTTCAAACTGTTTAAATTATATTTGTATAGCACATTTTTTAAAAACACAGGTGCAAATGGCATCAGGGGTTAAGTTTACTGGTGATTCTAAATTGCCCACAGGTGTGAATGTGAGCATGTTTGATTGTCTCTCTGTGTGTTAGCCCTGCAACAGGCTGGTGACCTGTACAGGGTGTACCCTGCCTCTTGCCCTATGACAGCTGAGATAGGAGTTTAGAGATATGAAATCCATACATCCGTTTACTTCCGGTTAACCAGGCTAAGATGCCCGAGCCACCTCATCTGGCTCCTTTTGATGTGGAGGAGCAGCAGCTGCTTTGAGCCCCTCCTGAATACCTGCACTCTTCACCCTATCTCTAAGGGAGAGGCCAGCCACCCTTCTGAGGAAGCTACATTCAGTGGGGCAGTCCACCCTTTTCTGTATGAGGACCATGACCTCAGACTTAGAGGTGCTAATTGCCATGCCAACCACTTTACACTTGGCTGCAAACTGTTCTACTGCAGCCTGGAGGCCACCACCCGATGAAGCCAATAGGATCATATCATCTGCAAAAAAGCAGAGATGAGATTCTGAGCACAACAAAGTGGAAGCCCGCTGGCACTCGGCTGCGCCTAGAAATTCTGTCCATAAAAATTATGAACAGAATTGGCGACAAAGAGCATCTCTGACAAAGACCAACACCTACAGGAAACGGGTCTGACTTACTGCTGGCAATATGGACCAAGCTTTCACTGTGGTTGTACAGGGACTGAATGGCCCACAGCAATGGGCCAGAGATCCCATACTCCGACAGCATCCCCACAGGATACCCCGAGGGACATGATGGAATGCCTTCTCCAAGTCCACACAACATATGCAGACAGGATGGGCGAAGTCCCACGCACACCTGAAAATCCTCGAGAGGATAAAGAGCTGGTCCACTGTTTTGGAACCAGGATGAAAAAGGCATTGTTCCTCTTGGATCCAAGGTTCAAATAACGGATGGAACCTCCTTTCCAGCACCCTGGCATGGACCTCACCAGGGAGGCTAAGGATCATCGACCTGCGACCTAGTGTGTTCTAGGCCCCCTGCACTTACGGACATCCTTATGTTCGAACACGGTATTTGTTATGGACAAACTGTGGTTTGCACAGAAGCTAAATAACAAAACACCATTCGGGTTCAGATCAGACAGGTTGTTCCTCCCAGTCATGCTCCTTCAGCTCTCACTGCCATCACCCACGTGAGCGTTGAAGTCTCCCAGTAGGACGATGGACTCACTGAAGGGTGGGTTCTCTGTCACTTGGCGTATAAGCACAAACAACATTCAGGATGTTCCCCGTCCAAAAGGTGCAGGGAAGCAACCCTCTCGTCCACTGGTGGAAACGCTGATGTGCAGGCAGCAAGAAGAGGGGATACCAGATTACCCATCCCAGCTTGCCACATCTCACTGAAACTCCAGACTGGAACATTGTCCATCCCCTCTCCAGGAGACTGGTTCCACAGCCCAGGCCATGTGATGGAGGTGGACCCAATTATATCTAGCCGGTATCTCTCAACCTCACGCACTAGCTCAGGCTCCTTCCCCACCACAGAGGTGACATTATATGTCCCAATAGCCAAGGATTGGTCCGCCAGAGCCTTTGCCCTTAGCAATACAACTGACACACACAGAGATATCAAAATCAAAAGGCTATCAAATATAATAATAATAATAATAATAATAATGTAGTAAAAATAGTTATTTCTGTCAAAAAATGGGCAACGTTGTGACTGAATGCACTTTGGAAAGGGCTGAAATAGAATCCAGTTAAATACCACAAAATTACTTTCCGAACAACAAAAAATGTAGGTTCACACCAGTCCTTCTGTTAATTTTCTGCCCCTCACCTTGTGGCGTAACATCGTACTTGTCTGCAGACATGGTCTTGATCTCACGGGTGACTTTCTGCAGAGCCTCTGTCATATCCACCTGGAAGCAAAGATCTCTTCACTGACTGCATTTTGTTAAAATTTTAGGCTCAGTGATGAATCATCTAACCAGGAGTTTGTCAAACTCAGAGAGGGTCAGCCCCAACCTCTTAAACATTTGGTTTTATGCTCTGTGCAAAAGTCTTGAACCACACATCATTTCCATATATGAAAATGGGAAACAGGTGCAGTAAATTATTCAAATGCTCCAACATGCATGGAAGCTAATTCTAATGAACCTGAAAGTCAATATCTAGTATGACCGCCTTCATTCAGCACAGCCTGAAATCTCTCTCGCAGTTTTCTTGTCATTTCTTTAAGTAGTCTTCAGCAATTGTTCTCCAGGCTTCTTGAAGGACATCCCCAAGCTACTCTTTGTTGGCTGCCTTTGTTCCATTCTTTGCAAAGATGATCCCAACTCTTCATGTGCTGTAGATAGTTTGAAAGACCTTCGGAAAGCCTGAAGAACCACTGCTCAATACCCCTTTGGCATATGAAAGATGGCTCAACTCTTTTTTGCATGTCACCTGCTTCTTGAAGTCCTGCAGCATGTTTTCCCCACAGCCTCGGAGGTAGGCCTCCAGCAGGACAGCGTACCTCTGCTGGTAGTGCTTGGACTGGGCGATCTCGCTCCGCAGGAACCAGAAGAGAAAATGACCAATGCGCTTACTCTGTAAAGGAGAAACAAAAGAAAACAAAGATAAAGTATGAAAAAATATTAAGGACTCTTTGTCATTTGTATCACATTTACAAGCAGTGGAACAAAATTACTGAGTTAACGTCCCAGAGTTGCTCTTAAAGAATAAATATAAATAAAAAGCAATAATAATATAAAGAAAAATATACACATAAACACACATACACACATATATATATATAACAGAATAAATATAAGAATCTGTCTTTAATCCTGCCCTCGACAGAGGCGGCTGCATTTTTCTGCTGCTTGCTGTGAGAGCCTCTCTTCACACATCATCCGAACAATGAGAAGGCCCACCTGTCCCTGTGGGACTGACCCAGTGGGATACGTCTCCAGCTCGTGGAGACCCTTGGCTCTCACCACTCTGTCAGTCAAGGATGTGGAAGGTGTCTACATATTTGGCTTTTTGGTAACGAGATCTCTTCTGATTGGGCTCGGAGGAAACCAGCGCTTACTGGACCTGAGCTGCAAGCTGGATCCTCGCGCTCCAGCTGCGAACGGACTCGCGGATGAAGGGGATTCAATCTGGAGATAATATGTTCTGCACTGTGAATGGAGGTAACCGAAGAACAAAAATGTGTGCGCTGGGTGTGTGTGGGGTCCTTCAGGATGCAGCTGGCCCTTTTCCTGCCTCTGGTGGGGTACGTGGAGAAACTGACTGAGTTCTTCTCTGACGCAGATTATTTTTACATTTTCAGACTGTGGTGACAATATGTTACTACTGAAACCTTCTTTTTAAAATAAATAAATGTGTGACAACAACTAAGCAAACTTTAAACACATGCACTGCTGAAATAAGGACAGACAGACGTGTGCTTACCCTCAGAGCTCTCTTCAGTAGGAACCTGACTAGAGCGCTGTCATGGTAGGGCTCAAACTTCACTGCCTGCAGGACACGCAAACACATTCACAAAGCAGCAAAATTTATTTCTAATGAAACCACAATCAGATCTTGAGATTGCAGGATTTTCAGGTTGTGTACACTCCAATGCATGCACTGCATCACAAGCTGGTGTGGAGTATTGTACAAAAAGAACAAGGCAACATTCTTCTTACTGCGGTCTCATCTCTCTGGATGCACTCCAAAGCACATGGAAGCTTATCCAAAAATAGCAGGTTTTCTAGCACACGAAGTTAGCAGAGCAAACAACAAAGACACAGCAACAAACAGACTCTGTGACCAGAGGCTACACTGTGAATGGGACACAGCATGGACTGCGGCAATCAAGCAAGTGCGATGAAAACTCACTGTGCTGTGAGCCGTTTTAACCAGCAGTGACTGATTCACAAATCCTTTCTGACAATCCACAGCATGCTGTCACTGCTTTTGGAAAGAAGTCAGACCAGTATAGAAAGCCAGCAGTGTATGCTTACATACATACCCTATATAGACTTGAGCTGATGACTGATACAGTATCATTCATGCAAAGCTGGCCGCAGAGTCAACTATGGAAAGCTACTGAAAGCACATCATGCATGTGATGAGCCTGAGCTTGCGAATCAGGTGGTGCAGGAGAGTAAATGCAAAAGAGGCTTTGTCATGTCATGCCAACATTTATCCACACAGTCAAATGTGTCAACAGCAATAATTAAGAGCAGCAGAGGACGTGTTCAGTAGCACCACATCACAAGGGGCCAAAACAAAACCTGGCAGTGGTGATGGGCCTCCATGATCAGCAGGTAGCATGTCTGTGCTAGGCTGCACTTCTATGCTGTAAAAGATCAACTTTGACGTTCAGTTTCTTCTTCAGAAATTTATATTAAGCATTAGATTCTAAAAGTCGATTATTGGTTTTGTATGCAAACACGAGTCCTGCTGAATGCAGGCGTGCATGTTAGGTATGCAAATGTTATCACCTGATTTTAATGCCAGCACACACCAGCTGACGGCTCAGCTGACTTTATTACAGCTTTCTGCAACTCTCACATACGGTGCACTATTTAATTACACACTCGCTGCACTTTAATAGGTACACCTGGTACAATGCTTCATGGCACAGATTCAACAAAGGGCTGGAAATGCTCCTCAGAGATTCTGCTCCATATTGACTGTCTGCAAATTGGTCAGCTGCACATCCGTGATGAGAATATCCCGTTCCACCACATCCCAAAGGTGCTCTGCTGGATTTAGATGTGGTGACTGCGGAGGCCATTTGAGTACACAGATCTCAATGTCATGTACAGGAAGCCCGTTTGAGATTATTCTAGCTGTGTGGCATGGTGCATAACACTCAAGCCCTACTAGCTTTAGCTCCTTATGCATGCATACATGTATACATGCATGCATGTATGCATTTTAGTCATTTGGCTAAAAAGAGATGAAAATAAGCATCTTCTTGTGATTGAAATGGTTCTCACTCAAATCAACCAAATATTCGTACCTGTACAAGCTGGAGAAGATATCTGAGCACATCATCGTCTTCCAGTGTCTCCAGCTTTCTGACAGCCATTGAGCGAACCTGAGAATCTGAGTAGTGGCAGTCAAGCAGCTGCATGGCCAGGCCGACATCCAGACCACTGCAAAGCAACATTGTGGTGAGGGTGCTGTGACGCTGATCATACACACAGTATAGTGACAGATTGAAACGCTCCAGTACCTGGTGTCCCATGCGCTACTGCGCTCCAGCAGCCGGTGTGTTGCCAAAACATCTTCCTGTTTCCCCCACCTGACGGAGCCCAGCAGCTTTGGGTAGGCTCTACGGGCAGGTGATTGGTGACAGAATTAAAGATTCGACACAGTCAAAGCAATAATGGTGCAATGCTTTGTACTCCATTTGTTTTGGAATGAGAAAAGTAAAAACATGAGTACCTGGGGTGACGCATGCACTCGTGTCTAAAGTGCCACAGCAGCTCTTTGTCCTCGGGGCTGAGGGGATGCAGGGGATCGGTACCTACAATGGCCTCAAACTGCTTTTTCAAGTGGTTTGGCATCTCTCTCTGACCTCGCTCCCCTCCCTCTGCATCTTCACCCCCAACACCCCAGTCCCGGCTCACGTCCCGGCTCTTGGGCAGCACCACCGGGTAGCAGTATTTGTCCAGCAAAATGGCGATGGCCATGGACGAGGCCTTGTCCGGGTTCGTAGCCGAGGTGAGCTTGTCTGCGTTGATGCTGCTGCTGCTCTCCTCGCTCTTTTCTGGCATCTTCCACATGTGGAGGATGAACTCGCCCTGACGGAGCAGAGAGCGGTGGTCGATCAGGAGCAGGTTCACGTAGTACAGGAGACGACTCTTGGTCTTTCCTGAAAGACGGACAAACAGACTGAATAAAGGCTTGTTCCGTAGATGTCCAGCATGCGAAGAGCCAGAACGGGAGAGGAGTTCACCATCAAGACTGCTGCTTCCTGCCGCATTCTCTTGGTAGCAGCCTGCTTTGGAATTTGGGGTCTGGGGTTGCTTCCCACAGATCACCTGGGTGGGAAACACAGAGCACAGTGAACAGTTATGAAACATTTAACGATTATTTATGCCACTAAAAAGTATAGATGATGGATATGAAGAATGAAGAATGAAATTTGCGAGCTCACCTGTAGGTTAAGGCGTGCGCCCTTAGGTAGGTCCCTGATTTTAATGCTAAACTCCAGCCAGCAGTTCCACAGCACCTCTTCACTGAAGGTTTTGGACGTGGATCTCTCCTAGAAAATTTGAATCAGGGTTAAACTTTGCTGTGAATTAAATTCAGTTTTATTCAGTCATCTGCTGCACAGTCGGGGCTGAGGGGAGGGAGTCATGACAACAGACACATTGTGGAAGAGCATATCACTGCTTTTTCAAACATATCTATTTCATGCATTTTCATTTTGTTCATACCTCCTCCTATATATATATATATATATATATATATATATATATATATATATATATATGTTTTTTTTCGAGGGGGGGCTCTCTCCATACATATAAAAAAAAAATAACACTCGCG
>VOQJ01002242.1:4465-14487 GCA_015052665.1 Apistogramma diplotaenia | reverse complement strand
AGCGATAACACTGACAGTCACTGATGAAAGCATGGTATAAACCCAAGAACCACATGCACTGAAAGATCGCTTTTTTGATCACCATACGGACTTCTTAAAATAGAATAAAAAATACATAGGTGACTGTTTTGTCATTGAATTTTCACGTGAAAGCGCAAAACCACATGTCACCTGTGTCATTCGTGCTGTTGACTGATGGTTAAGTCACAATTAAAGCATCAAAAACAGGAACACGTGATATCAGAAATAAATGTTTTAAAGTTTGAATATAAAAGGTCATTTTATTAGAGAGGAAAATCCACAGTGGAACTTAAATATAATTCTCAAAGACTTTTCAGAGTGTCTTTAACTCGTTACAGGGCACTCACTGAACTACACTGAAATTCCAGCCCTAGAGTGTCACTGGAGGACATAACGAGACTTCATTACATTTTCATGTAGGAAATCATATTTGCTTCCTTGCCAATAAGTGGAAAAAAAAGGCGCATATATAAAAAATACAAGAAAAGCACACATATGGTGAAAGGAACATGTATTTTAGATTCATTAAAACATGCACATTATACAACATTAGGCCCTTTCTTCATTGCCACATTCTTCTCAACCTCACCGGAGCACAGGACAGGCGTCATATATAAAGTGTGGGGAAATGAGCAAAAACAGTCACTTGGCCTATAAAGGGTTAATCTGTAATACATTAGACATCCAAGACTGAGTGACTTCAGTCACGAGTTGATGAATTGCATTAACTTTGTCATACTCTATGCACTCCTTCAGAGAGGAGCATTTCAAATTATGAACGCTGCACTGTTCTCATTAACAAGTTCGAGTGCGCCCGGTGTTATCTATTCACTTCAATTAAACAGGTTAAAATATTAGACCGAGGCCCACTTGAGTCCTCTTCTAATATTTTCTTATTCCCTCTCTTCTTTTTCATATTACCATCCCCCGTGTTAACTTTCACACCTCTCTCACACTTTTCTGTGACGCTTTCTCTTTCTGTCTCTCTCAGGCATCCTGCTAATTACACCCAGCAGATGGAGAACACAAACAAAAATACACCCAGTGGCCCTCACCTCTTCACTCTTAATGTTCTCTTGCTCCTACAATGCACTGCCTGGTTATCTCCCTCTGAAAAATCAGATGCTCGAGTCTCGCTCGGAACAGCTAATGCCTTTACACTTGCAGTGTGATTCCTGGTGCCTGTGATGTGTTATGTGAGACGTGAATAGCCCTTTTGAAATCATTAGCAAGTAA
Source organism: Apistogramma diplotaenia (assembly GCA_015052665.1). Classification (NCBI taxonomy): domain Eukaryota; kingdom Metazoa; phylum Chordata; class Actinopteri; order Cichliformes; family Cichlidae; genus Apistogramma; species Apistogramma diplotaenia. The sequence goes on along the minus strand of VOQJ01002242.1, from coordinate 13,230 downwards.
CACTTTATACATGTGAATGTTATAACAGCAATCTGTTCATCGAAAGGCAAACAATGGAGGCGAGCAGACTGAATGAGATCAATGAATGAGTGAGTGCGAGGCACACCTAGAGCTAATTCAATTACACCTGCCTAACGCAGGGCGCTCTTAGCAGTGGACGGCACAGCAAAGTCATCTGTGCTGTCACATGCTGCAGATTAAACAGGATAACGCCAGGATGAAAACTTCAAAACGCACGAGGGAATGATCAAAAGCAATCCAATAATGCTGGAACAGATGAAGTATAATCCACCTGCAACACCTTCAAAAACATCTGAAAAAAGTTGGCAGCGCGCGTTAGCGCACAGCGATGCTCTGTGGTGTAGCCCACACGACGAGCTATGAAATGAAAAGAGATGGAATTCTTAAGGGAGGCAGTACCCTGCTGATGCCACTTTTTTCTCCTTTAAGCCCCCTTTTTTTGGTCTTTTTGGTTTTTTTTTCAAAATGTCACCATCAGCTCATTGTGTATACAGCACTATCACATTAGTAATATTCTAAATGGGAATTCAATTAACTTCTTTACCATCAGTCATTACTGATCTGGAATAAAAACATCAATGTTCTAACCGTCACAATTTCTGCCCAAAACTTAGTTTGAATGTTTTACTTCTGTTTTTTTTTTTTACTTAAACTTGCTTCAGAAATCTTATAAGGCCCAGCATGATAACACAGATGCACTTTCAGTACGGCACAGGTCTGAACTGCACGCTGTCACATTAAAGACAGACATGCACCGTGTCTCCTGTTTCAAACGGAATATATTCGCTATCTGCAACAGTGTCACAGAATTTGTTTAAGGTGCACGTTTGCTGCTCCCACACAGGGAACAGAGCGCTCTGTCCCTGCACCTGTGTGGATGGTCGGAAGCACCTGGTGCAGTACGAACACTTAGAGGGACTCTGCTCTTGGTGGCAAATGGCAGCGAGAACTGAACATTTACAGGTGTGGTTACACTTCACTAGAGTTGATAGTGACAAGTGTTTTGCACATATGGCAGGGTGTTTTGTGGCACTCCACATCAGTGTTGTTCATTCAGTATGAATGAAGCCCTGAGAAACAGTCATGTAAAAGTAGCCTATAGCTAAACCACACCAGCAAGATCAGGTGGCAACTGCCTGAACACACAAATGAGTTAAAACTAAATAAATCTGTTCTGAAATAATATAAATTTAGGCTTTTCCTAATATTATAAGTCAATCATAGTTTTTGTACCTTGCCAGCTGTTACTTTGATTTCCCCTGCAGGCTATTTTGTGGAAATGTACCATTATAATGTGCCATTATTCAATCTTCATTAAAACAAAAATTTTATGTGAATATAATTTACATTTTGAGACACGAGTCAGAATTCATTTCTTCTTCATTAGCTTTGTGTGCTAATATGGTTCCAACTTGCTTGCACATCCAAGTTGAACCAAAAACTCCACAAACAAATGCGACACACCTCCAAAAATACACATCATCTGAATTCATGCGCGTTTTCACAATACTTTTTTTCTGAAATCTTACCTTCACAAATAAGGACTGTATGAACCTTGAGCTACACTTTGAGGGGATTAAAAAACATTTTCTCTCAGATAGGTTAGAGTAATAGCTGAGGTCCACACTCCAGAGAAGCACGTTGAGATGGTAAGTCTATAGTGTACAACGGCTAGGGGTCAACAGATTAACCCACGCCTGTGTTCCCCACTCCCCAGTCGGCACTCTATTATTGCCCTGTATCTAGCCTGGAATGGAAGGGAGGGAAGCTAGAGAAAAACGAACATAGAGGGGGCACAGAGGAGGGGAGGCAGACTGGCAGAGAGCGCAAAGCTCTTGGGTAATTGGCCTGGACTGAGGCCAAAAGGTGGAGAGTAGGATGTAGAAGGCACAGAAACGACCGCTGATCATATCTACCCTCCGTAATGAATTTAGTTATGTGACTGATGACCAGTGAGGCCAGAAATATGTATATTGCAGCTCAGTTACTGTACCCTTAAATATGAAGATGATGACAAGCATCTTTATTAAGACCATCATTAAAAATATCCTTCAGCTTAGAGATCGCATTATCAATGACTTGCAGAACGACTGATCAGCACATTTTTTAACTGTAGCTGCCAAAATGCTTACAGATAACCATTTCACCATTACCATGAATGATCTGACCTAAACACCCTGGCTAAGATTACCTCATTGTTATCATCACAATGAAATACCAACATGAATTGAGAGGAAATCACCATAATGCTGAAAAGAAAATACCATCACTATGAAACATGTTGTTTGTTTTGTGGCTCTCTAATGTTACACTACTTACTGCTTTACTCCTGATGGGAAAGATTAATAATTTCTATGGCAACAAAATTGATTTCCCACATGAATGTGAGCAACAATTATTTTGGGGCATTTGCTAAAATGACAGATGCTCTCATTTTTCTTTGGGCGACAGTCGTAATAGGTGTGGAACACTGAAAATGAACACTATCAGATGCAGGAAGACAATGAAACACAAGATCAATAATACCGAATCTTCTCTTGCAAAAAGATGACCACATGTAATCAATGTAATAATCCTGCAGTAACTGCTTGGGCCGAGTATCTTATTAGGAAAACTAGTGTGTTGTTGTTAGAGTCTACATGAAAAAAAAAACCTGCCAGTTTGCGTTACGCACTAGTGGCACTGGGCTGACACAACATCCATTGCAACATTTCTTCTTGCCTGATGGGAGAGTCAGGCGAGTTGATGTTGACAACAATTGTTAGAGGTGGTGGGAGGGCAATGTGCATCAGGGACTTAGACCCACTCAGTGCGGGCATCTTGCCTCTAAATTGCTTTGTCAGCTTCAGTGGCTTGACTAGAATGCCAATCTTCTCCAACAGCTGCCCCTTGCCCGCACGACTGGGCGCTCACCTGGCCAAGCAGCTATCGTGCATGCACAAACACGCAAATCTACAAAAAGCACTAAAGTGCAGTGCTGTAATGTACATTTGCAAGATAACCGCAGGCTACTGGTTGTACTCTGTGCATGCATCCTTTAAGGGGCTTTGACTCATTGCTTCGGGTTCAGCTGACGGGGCTTTACACCTCAGCACTGTTGTGTTGTGCTTGACCAGAGAGACAGACTGAAATTACACATTGTGACTCAGAGGTCCCACTGAGAAAGAAAATATAATCATAATCTAATTGCCGATAGAAAGTGTTCTGCAGTGGTCGGCTAGGATACAGTGATTAGACCCGCAGTGCGTGAAAATTGCTGTACACAGATACACATACACCCGCATTAAGCACCAATAACAATAAAGTCTTTATTTGAATTTTGAAATTCATATTTGTTGGTTGAATTTGTATTTCATACATGTGCTAATATTTAAGTGTTTCAGTGTGTGTGTCTGTGTGTGTGCGTCAGAGTGCATTTGGTGCTAACCAGGAGAGTTTGACTCTATGATGTGAGACTCCAGGGGATTAGCCATGCTCTCACATTACCAACAGTGCTGGACTGGAAAATGAGAAAGCATGGCATGATTTTGTCTAGAGTGGGTCTGCACACCCAAATTCATTCACTCACGCGCACACACACCTCAAGAAATGCCCACAGGCATTAAGACACACACAAACTCACACAAGCAGCTCTTATTTTTCTGGGAATTTATAATGCGCTCAATGGCTTCAATAGCAAGTGCCACAATTACATAATAAAAGAAATCCAAACAATTTGCCACTTTTGAAGAATCTCAGCATTACCGAAGAACGGGGAAAAGCACAAGTGTAGATTTCATATTATCTATTGACAAACACATTTACACTCTTGCGTCATTAACAATGAAGTGAAGGCTTATTTCCTGAGAACGGTTTTGTTATTGAAATTCACTCAGAGCAGTGCGTCCAGACAGAAAGGGAAAAACGGGCTAGCCAATCTCAGCAACTTAGTGTTCCAAGTTGCAAAAATGAAAACATTACATGTGTAGTTATTATGGGAGGATTGCCCCGGAGAGCAAAAGAAATAAGGCATCTGATCTGATGAGTTCAATGGGGCGCGTGGCAAGTGGATGACAATGACTTTCTTCAAGAAACAAGCTTTGGAGGACAGCTCAAACACGAGTTCTCCGAGTGTAATCGCCATGACTAAGCTAGTGACAACTGTTTTCTCTAGTTTGTGACAACACCATGGGGGCGCTGGAACATTCTAGTAATGTGATATGGCAAGCAGCCAGTGCTCAGAGGCTTGGGGCTAAGATTTAGTGTACTTTGCTAAATGTACACAAATTAGTGTCACTTTTAAGGATTACGCCTACAGGCAAATCATGTTAATGATGAGGTTTTAGTTATTGTCTTCAAACTACACTCATTTCAAAATCTAAATGAACAGCTTCTCACGTACTCTGATTTGCTCATGCACGTGCTCGTCTGTGCGTTCACACAAACCCTTTAGTGTATGACAGCTACCAGGGCATATGTATGTGCTTCTGTGTGTGATGTGAAGTGATAATGCCATTGGCAGACAAGCCGCATTTCATGAATACCAAATGAATTAGCGTCATCAAAAGTTTTTCTTCAAAACCGAGTCAAGGACGAGTATTGTATGACAATGCGTGGCAGAGGAAATCGACTTCTATTTGTCCCCAGAGATCACAGCCAGGAAGATGCACGTCAGCTGTCTTTGTGCAATACATTTAGGAGCTCCCATTGATCAGTGGCCCATCACCCGACATCATCGCCGAAGCTCTATGAAGCTCCAAAGTGTTAAGTGGGATTTAAGCTTGTGAGTTAAATCTGTGCCGTAGCTACGTTGTAACTGCACCCTGACTTACACCGTAACCTGACGTCCATAGAAATGTAACCGCATGTCACACACTGTGATTAGCCCGTTCACTGCCATTACTTCCTCCGATGCATTTCCAGCTACTTTTTCGATTTGACTGGAAGAGAGAGTGGATCAGTGACATGGATCGAAGGGAGAAACTTCATTGCCAACAATGACATTGGCATTGAAGAGCAACCCGGTCTAAGTATGAATGCTGGCCGCTTGTGTAGGCTATGTTTCAGGCTCTACACAGATTCAGTGCAGAAGCATAAAGAAGCTTTCCTTTCAAGGCTACCGCTACCTCCGTTTTTCCTAGTGGAGATCTTTGCCATTGCAGTACTTATTGACTTGATTTTACAGCAGGCATTTATCTTTAAAGAGACTGAGTTTAACTAAATGGACCCAATGAGATTTAAGAAATTAAGTGACTGGTTTTTTTTTTGCTTCTTCCAAAAGAGCCAGGGCATGATCCCACACCTGCTTGGCACTCACCAACATGACCAGCTATGTTCAGTGCAATCTCAGACCAAGCTGGTTTCACTAACTATTGCCTCCAGTTGAACATTTTTAGATGTCTCCTACAGTATCTTAGGGTTTTTGGTGATAGCTAAGTAAAAAGAAAAAAAGTTACAAAAGATATAAATAACTGAAGACACATACACCCCCATGATTGGAGCTGTGTGGGTGGGATGGCAGTCTGTCCAGCTGCATTTTGGGCAGAGCATAAAACCTGCTTTATTACCTATTTATTAGGAGCAAATTGCATTAAAACCCTTCTGTGTGCTTCCTCTAGTGACTTTAGCTAACTTAACCTCACCTTAAACCAACACAATTCTCACCCTAGTCACAGATAAATGTATCAATCCACAATCTTCAGGTCTCGTGAAAAATAATTAGGCTTACAGCTATTGATTCCTGGATTCGGTCTGTCAGCCCAACATGTCACAGTCTCTTTTCAGCTAAGTATTGAACTGGCAGTGTGGTCTTATCTTTAGTGTGTGCATATGAAGTGTATTTGTAGCAGCATGTCTGTGAGCATTCTTGTTTAGGCCTCTAAGTGTAGACTGATTTATCTTATTACCCGTTTTCTTTTTTTGCAGTGTTCTAGACAATACAAAGCCAGTTTTTGCACAGAGTACAAAACAGCAGCTGGTTGGAAGACAGCAGAAGAGGAAATTGAGTTTGACATCTGGAAATCCAATTGTTCACAAAGCAATAGGTCAGGGTATCACTTCTTAAAGCCAGCAGCATCCTCTTTATCCCAAGGATAAATGAACAGAACACCGACTAATAAACCTCCAAAGTATGCTGAAAATATTACAATGATTAAATACACCTTTTAAATAATGATAATAATGACCAGTAACTGAGATCAAGAGTAGAAAAGAATCTGAACAGCTGTACAGTTTTTGTACAGATGCATTGTTCTGCTAGCAGAGGCTGCTGCCTTTGAGGACTGCTATTGCCGTGTGGCGTGTTCATGGTCTGCAGCCACATCCATCTGGGTTGCACTTGTCACAGTAACATCCACATGAATGTGGGAACCCAAGGTATCACAGCAGACTTTGCATTGTAAGGAGATGATCAGTATTATTGACTTCTCGTGTCAGTCATTTTAATGCTGTGGCTGATCACAACATAACAAAGTGAGGCCTGGACTTGGTTGTGATTGCACTCGATTGCTTCACTCTACTAGACACCACTAGACTTCACTAGTCTTGGGATTGTGTCGCAATCAGCGTCCCGCAGACTATCTGCCTTCCCTGAGAGATTACATAGCATCGGGCTGTGGAGAGCCTCAGAGCGTCTAATTGAAAACCCAGAGAAATCCCTGTGATGCGGCAGTGACAATAAGAGCTCCCTATAGAATAACAGGTATTAGGCCTGTCCATATTACAGCATGTCTGCTGATACAAGTTAGGCAGCAGTCGCATAGAATCAGCGCATCAGGGTGTAGAAATACTGAGGGATAAAGATATGTGTGGAAAGACAGACAAGAGGAAATAATCGCCTTTACAACTTATCAGTCTGTCCAGGCAGGAAATGGCATGGCCGTACCTGTTTCACCTGTACACTAAGGGCAGGCTGGAGGTCCCCTGAGGCTCAATGCACTGGATAGTGCACAGGGGTTTCTGTCACACTCCTGAGGAAGAGGCAGAATGAGTATCCACATGGTGCCAGAAACAAATGAGGCCACACCATATCTGTGTCTGTGCAATACGTGGTCTTACTCTTCAGGCTCTGACAAACTTCAAAATACTGAATGAAGTTATGATCTTGTAGCAAAGTACTTTAGTTGCTGCAAATTAAATAACATCTGTGCTGCAGTTTCTCAGCAGGGACGTCGCAGTGAGAAAGGAAGAACGGTCTAAAAGGAAAGGAAAGTGTAGAGATGGAAGGAGCTTAGAGTGGGATTAGTTGTGCTTGCATGTGACAAAAGAGATAGAAGCAAGCACACAAAGATAAACAAGAGGCTGATATGAAAGGCTTGGGGGATGTCCTTCGTTCTGTGCGACGCTAGGCTGACTTTTATTCTGCTTATTCTTACACTATCATTACAACGCAGAGGAGAGGCTACAGAAACTTTACACAAGCTTAACTCTTATCCTAACAGACAGCAATATTTTTGGACAAGACTTGCTTGCCTCTAACCCTCTGTAATAGAAATCACAGACAGCAAGATAGAAAGTTGTTTTTATAAGGTGAAGTGTGTTCAGTAGGTTAATACTAGGTATTTCCATATTTCTTAAGAGTAACGCTCTGCTATAACTTCCTTTTCTTCCTTATTTCTTTGTCCCTCTAGTCTGTATCTGTCTGTAAGTGTGGAGGATGATCTGTCCATGCATATATGTGTGCAGACAGCCCCCACATGAGGATGCATAGACATTGTGGTAAAATGAGTCCACACGGGGTTTGGAGTGTTAATTCCTTAGGTTACCGGTGGTGTTATTGAGGCTGACCAGTGCTGTCTGTGTTTCTGCCCCGGTCGTCCTCGGGGATGGGTTTGAGTGGATGATGGCTGACATTTTGGGGATTGTTTATTGCTGGACCTGCTGTGCAGCAGCTATGGTGTAATGCTCTAGATGTGAATCATTTAATAATTTGTTATGCAAAAAGCTCATTGTTGGAATTAGACACACCACAGGTATGTGCACATGTTTTTAAATTAGCCTCAACATAGAGCTTGTTTATCTACAGTATGCTGTAGCTTGATACCACAGCTAACAAGGGTTATCTTTTAGAAAGATTAATCTGACAAATCTTTGCAAACGTGTTATAGCTGGGGTCACAGTCGACATCATGCTAATGTTAGAGTACGGTTGTCATGGGAACGTGTAATCTGATATTCCAGAGAGTAACTGGAGTTGCAGCCACCATTGAAACAAGACTGAGCAAACAGATATTTGATTCCCCAGACATCTGATATCCATCCAGCATCCTGAGGTCACCTGACCCCAACTTTTGATGTAGAGAATCTACATGTGGATCTACTCTAACCCTTCCTGAATGACTGAGCTGCCCATCAATTAAACTCTGAGCCAATTATTAGACTTTTAGATTCATTTTTCAGCAGGAGTGTATTTGAATTTTATTACATGCCAGATGTGATTGAATAAGTAGGAGGAGGCAGCTAGCTTACCTACCTTCATTCCAAGAGCAGCCCCATAAATTTTATGTGATCAATAAGGATTTACTGCACAGTTTTCCCAAATAAAAAGCCTTGCAGAAATTACAAATACAATAATCACAAAAAGGCATGCTGGACTGATTCCCTCCCTCATGAGGCAGCCTACAGAGAGGAGGTCCTGAACCAAAAGAGATCATCGTCGACTTCAGGAAGCACAGGACTGACCCAGCCCCCCTCTACATCAACGGTGAGCTTGTGGAGAGGGTCCACACCTTCAGGTTTCTTGGTGTCCACATCTCTGCTGATCTTTCT
>VOQJ01002235.1:2615-14317 GCA_015052665.1 Apistogramma diplotaenia | reverse complement strand
CATAGATGAATCTACTAAAAATCTCAGACATCTTAGATCAGGGGTGGGCAACCCGCAGCTCTTTCATCCTTATGCTGCGGCTCTGTGCAGCTCTCAATATATGCATCAGTCACGGAAGCCGGAAGTATTTGCTGTTTTTGGTTTGTTTTTCGTTGGTGTATTTGCGGCTCTCTGTGTTTTCTTTTCCGTGGAAATCGGGTCCAACGGGCTCTTTGAGTGTTAAAGGTTGCCGACCTCTGACTTAGATCTTACCATAACAATGCGAATCACAGAAAGTGGCAGTATTCTCAGTGGTTTGTATTTATTATAATTTTAGCATTTTTATTCCTGGTTCTTACTTTGTGTTGTGCTTTTGAATTGATATGGTAAATAAAGTCACTGAGGCTCATAAGCATCTCATTAAGAGCTACTGAGACCTGCTAATTATCTGTTCTAGAGCTTGTACTTCCAGGTGATTTGTGCTACCTAAAGACTGAGGGGTAGTACAGCATCTCACAGTATTTTTTATTTTTTTTAAATTGTCTTCAGTGTATGACTTGCTACTATGACTCATTAAAAAAAAAGGTCTGTATTTTAATGGACATTTTATTGTCCCTCCTGCTTAGGCCCAGATTGGGTACCACTGTACATCGGCTGGTAGCTGTTGGACTTCTTTACCTTCTCTTCTCCTCGGTGGAAGGTGTGCTGCGAGTAACTGGTGTAAGTGTACAATATTCACAAGCAACACACACCACTTGGCAGCAACTTTGTCTTCCATAACTTTATAAAAAATTTAGAACCCATCCTATGAAAAGAGAGCTGTTCTCTTTGCATTTAATGAAGCCTTGCTGTCAGGGCTAGCTGCATGAGAAATACACTGCACACAACAAACGCCTGTTGAGTAAATATTTATTGTACGGCAGTTTTCAAAACCCAAAGTTACAAAGTGCTTCGCATATAAGGAAAAAAATCACACATACATGTGTTCATTTATTTATCATTTTTAAATATATAGATATTGCAGTTTCTTTCAAGGAAAGACGAGCAGTAGTTATTAATGTAAAAGAAATACATCAGGGCTTAAATAAAGGTTGATTCAAACCACTCAACAGAGTCCCTTGAAGGCGTACTCTCTGATTAGGGCACCTTTTGTGCTTCATTTCTGGGCCTCACCTATTAAGATTCAGTGGCCTCACATTAGTTTTATCCAGGCAAATAAAACGAATCCACTGCATTTCAGCTAGTGCACATTATTTGTTGCAGCCTCTGGAGGGTGATTGAAGCTGAAGGCTGTGATGTATTTTTGCATAAAAATCTTGCCCGGTGCAGCAGTCGAGGCGCACTCTATATATAAATTAGATTTGAGTGCAGGAGACCATAGAGAAGGAACGTTACAGAGGGATTCAGTCTCTGGGAGGCAGACAAATGATTATGATGGAGAATGACAAATTTGATCTACGAGTGATTTTCGAAAGAAGCCAAAGACACAGCAGCAAGTTCAGCAAAAGCTATCTAAACATAAGATAGGAAATGCAGCAAGGAGAATGGAGTTATGCTGTTGATTGGTATGTGTTTTGCACTCTTAACACAAGCTTATGTTCACCAAACACTTGGACAGCTTCTTTTGTGCTAGAGGTGATCAAATTTGAACAAGAAGGCGGAGAGCCAAATAATCAGCTAATGTTTGCACGCTGGGGCAGCAGGCTGTATCCCCAGGCATAGATATTTGCTACGTTTCTTGAATGAGCTGTTAGTACAGTTAACCATGCAGAAAACCATATACAAACTTTAAAGTGCTCTGAAAAGCAGCATAAATACACCACTGCAGAAGAGTGGTGTATTCGAGTTTAGTGACTTGAATTAACACAGGTGAAGCTGTCAGACAAAGCAGTAACACTCATAATGATTCATAACTTGAAGCCTTAATACAATTGAAACAGTTATTTTTTTTTAAAAAAATCACATCTTCCTGTCATAGTTGTCATGAAGGAGGAAGTAAACTCATATGAAAATGCTCAACTTCACAACAGAAACAAACATGTTTACTCGTTCAAAAATACGACTAGAACCCCGTCGATATGAAACAAAAAAACAAAAATCAGTGTAATTACTAGGTAACCACATCTGCCACATCCGGTTCTATTTTTACTCTAGTGTGACTGAGCTATAACGAGACTCAAATGGCTGCTCAAGGAACTTCAGTGCTGGTTTAATTTCTTGGCTCTAATGGTAGCTGCCTGATTAATAGCTACTCTTTTCTCTCTGCTGTGCTGATCTTGATAAAATGTGTCTCTTGTCGTCTCCTACAGGGTTTCTATGGAACGGTTGCCCTTGTGGCTAATCTCAGCCTCTCCCTCATTGACTCCTGTGTCATGTGGTGGATATCCTTTAATCAGCCAGGAAAGATGGCCACTTGGGTCTTGCTGGGATTTGTATTCTCAGATGTGCTGTACCTATAAGCATCTAATCATATTTATTTAAGTTGTGCATATAATATAAAGTTGTGTTTTCCTTAATTTGCATTTACATTTTCATCAGCTTGTCTCAAACCACTCGTCTCCTGAAGCTCCGCAGAAATGTAGTGAAGCTCTCGTTATATCAGCACTTTACTAACACGCTCATCTTCTCTGTCGTCGGTGAGTTACAGCTAAAAGTTCATTGTTAACTTGAATCCTGAAGTATACTACAGTGGTTCCTTTGCTAGTGAGTTAAGCTTAGAATAAAGACATGGCTTGGGATGAATCAACCAGTTTGCTTCTGTACAAAGATAAATGTACAAATGAACCGTTATTTTTATATTTACTGCATGCAGAAATCTTGTGTTTTCAAAAACAAATTGCTCACTCTTTGTAGCAAACCTGGGTTTTCCTATGGATTTTAAAAAATGTCAACAAGAGATGCCTTTGGGTAAAACCAAGCTTGTTGTTTCCCCCCTTGTTTCCAGTCCGGATATGTGTATTTCCCTACATGACAAGTATTCTTTGAACACATCTTTTTCATTGAAAATAAATCTCCTTCAGTTTACCAATGCTATGGCTAGAATTACTTTCTTATTTGTGTGCTGCATTTTTCGAGAAACCTGTATTTTGTTTACAGTCGTCAGAACACTGTTTTTGCTTTGTGTCGACAGCTTCTATCATATTCATCATCTGGACCACCAAAGTCTTCAAGCTGGTCGACTGCCAGAGGGTCAGTTTATTTTCTGTTTTGATTGTGATTTATTTATGTTGGATTGGATTTCGTTGCGTTTCCCCTGAAATCTGTCCTTTATCCTTTCGGCAGGGTTGGCGGGACTTGTGGGTAGATGATGCATTCTGGCGCCTCCTGTTCTCCACTATTCTTCTGGTCATCATGGTGCTACTGCGGCCCTCAGCCAACAGCCAGAGGTCAGCGTCAGCATGGAGTTTGGGCCTAAATGCTTGTTTCTCCATTCAAATTCACAGCTAAATATGATTCATAGATTTCAGCTTATGTTGTTTCCTTTCAGGTTCTCCCATTCCCCTCTGATTGATGATGATGACGACGAAGAAGAGGAAGCTAAGGAGCCCATGCTGAATGAAGCCTTTGGTAAGACACGTGACTCACATTTTTAGGCCATGTTAAACAGTGTCTGAAGAAGAAAGTGAATGTCCATTTGTGCAGGTTGTCCAGAGTTAACTTGGCAATGAGAGAGCAGAGTTTCATGATGAGCTTGTGGATAACATGCAGCTAATGGCTGCCAGAATGTCACTGAAAAAGCACTTTTTACATCCTCATCTCAATTTTTTTTCCCCCACCAAATCTGGGCAATGCCAACGATTATTATGGGGAAAATTTTATTAAGATATAAAATGGAAAATCAATATCGGGGATAAGTGAATCCGAGCATGAGGGTTACTACTGTTGGTTCTTGCAAAAAGACGGATGTGCAGCACAAACAGAAGCAGGCACTTCAGCCATTTTTGAGCACGCTTAACTAGCATAGTTAAAATTCCAGGCACTGTGTACAATCAGTTTCATATAGGAAATCAGTGTTTAAAATCTATAACAAGAGCTGGTTTGAAGTTCCCAGTAGTAAACAAAATTAGTTTTTTGTAGACCAGTGTAATTCACTCAGCATGAACTCCAATGATGTGTTGGGAGAATAGATAAGTTAGTTTTTGACGAGTCTGGCTATTTAAAACGGTGTTGGTTGTCATAAAATTTAGTTCTAGCATCCTGTCTGTTTGCCATCTTGTGTCATATCAGGTTATTGATTAGATGTTGTCAAAGGGCAGAAGATTTGTTTTGTTTTGTTAATGCAGGCCTATGGAAAACTAAGTACACCCTTACTGCTCAGGCTTGCAGAGTTGAATATTTGAATAAACAAGACTTCTGGAACAACATCCTTTTGGACAGATGAGTCCAAAGTGGAGATGTTTGACCATAATGCACAAAACCAAACACAGCATATCAGCACAAACACCTCATACCAACCGTAAAGCACGGTGGTGGAGGGCTCATGATTTGGGCTTGTTTTGCAGCCACAGGACCTGGGCACCTTTCAGTCTACTATAAACTCATCTGTGTACCGAAAAGTCAAATGTGAGGCCATCCTTCTGACAGTTAAAGTTTGGCTGAAATTGGGTCAGGAAACAGGACAAGCAGCAAATTTCCAACAGAATGACTGAAAAAGAAAAGAATCAGGATATCCAGTGGTCCAGAGCTGCGCTGGTACTGTGTTTTGACCTTGAGAGAGCTGGGCATAAACACACAAAACTCCTCCACAACAATGTGAAAGACTCATAGTCATACAGAACATGATTATGTCAAGTTACTGTTGAGAAATAACTGTTTATACAAGCTACTGAATCATAGAGTGTACTTAGCATCAAAGTAAATTTTGTAATTTAGTTACGTTATAATCACATCATCAGACAAGAGGCATGTATGTGATCTTACCTGCCTTTTTTATTTATTTAGAGGGAATGAAGATGAGAGGCTCAAAGCCTGACACCAATGGCTCCCAGAAAGCGTTGAGTAAAGAGGTAGGCTGACTTCTGCCGTTTTCCCTCCTTCTTTATTGCCACGTGTTTCATACTTAATTCTGTGTTTCAAAACTGTGCTTTTTGTCAGGATGAAGATCTAAAATGGGTTGAGGAGAACATTCCTACTACTGTTGCTGATGTGTAAGTAAAGTAAACTTTTAATTTGGTGATAAAAGTCTGGTACTGACTGACTGAGGATGACAATATGTTGATGGCCTCACTAAACACTAGGTTAGAAAGCATCTAAGCCCAAAAAAACAAAAACAAGTGTCTTGTAATGTCTGACTCATTCCTGACCTGTGTGATATATCCACGGCCTCCTTCTGTGTTTTTCCCCTCCATACAGAGCTCTCCCTGTAATGCTAGATGAGGAAGAGGTAAAGAGCCCTTTTTGCTGTACACATGCTAGTCCCATGATTCTAGTCACATTTTAATCTATTTAAAATGCTGACCTTTACTGTGCCATCATTTAACAACCACACTTCTGTGTTTTTTTTTCTTTCTAGGAAATCCTGAAAACCAAGATGGAGAGGTCCAAAATGGAGTAGAAGATGATCTGAGAATAAAAATTAAAATGAGCACCAATGAATTAATGCGTTCCGAGGGATCTGATTACCAAAAACATCAGGCGGGAGAATCAGGTTTTTTTTTCTTCTTCAGTTTTTAAATTTTATTTCACAAGTTTTGAGTAACTCTATTATACACTCTGATATTAACGCAATACTGTGCAACCCAGAGTGGATGGGATCGTGATGCCACGATTGGCATTCTGGGGTTAGGGTAAAAAGCAGATAAACAGTATAGGATTTATATTTATAATTATTTTAGTTGTTGACCAAAATGAGAGAGAAACTAATGTAACAGAAGATTTATCAAATTCTGTGTTTTTTTTGTTTGTTTTAATTATTAAAGTATTTAATGGGACATGTGATTTCCAGAGCAAGGGGTATTTGATGAGAATATTTAGCAAAAGCTTCTCCACCCACCTCAAAGTGCACAGACGACTCCTGACAAGTCCCAGGTCCCCATTTGGAGCGCAGTCGGTTATGACTCGTGATGCCTGGCCATCGTCACAGCCAAGAAATCAGGTGAAACATGGGGGTAGTGTTGTAATAGGATTATATTTAAGCCATTGCAGCATCTTAATGAACAGTAGGTTATCTTCAGAAATGTGCTGTGCCATATATGTAAAAAAATATTTATTTGGTCACTTGATGATTTAGTATTTAAATGTGCAAATAGCTCTATTGTACAATTAACCATTTAGCCAGACAACTAAAAGCAACTGTTTAAAAGCTTAACCGAGAAACGCCTGTGTTTTTTTGTTAACACATTACTCCTGTACTGTCTGGCTAACTGAGTAATCTTGAATATTAAAATAATTAAGCCACTCTTAGTATCTGTCATGTTGATACTTGAAGGATATCACAGTTGTGCAGAAAATGAGCCACATTTTGTTGAGCTCAGAATGTAATGATAGCTATGGAGTTACATGAAAGCCAAGTATTAGCTGTCATGAAGCAGTTTAAGGTTTTAAAGTGGAAGAAGGTGGATGGATGGGTTTATAAGCCCAGAAACAGAAAAACCCTTTTTGCAAGCATTAGTAGTAATGTGTCTAAAAATAAGTCAGCTTTATTTAAATGTTATAGTTTTTTTCCCCATATAATAGGTCCACTATATGTTGCAGTCACCAAAGTGAAAACTTTTTTTCTAGCCACTAAGTAACAGGATCTATTGATAAGAGTGGGCTCAAAAAATATACACGTGATTTACCGCGTGTATAAAATGCATTCTTAGTCACTCTCCACCATCACGTCCAAACTTTTGTTTGGATCCTCACCTTAAGTAGCAGAGGGGAGCACACCATACACACACACCATAATTAAGATTTCTCTCAGCCTTTCCCAGTTACACTCCAAAATACCCTTATCTGGCAGAACTAAATCTCCAAATCTTGTGCAATCTACTGCAGTATGTGTGGGTAATTTTAACCCCCCAAATTTTATTTTGTTTTGTTTTGAATATTTGTCTAAGTCCTGTTGATGATGATTTATTTCAGAGAGACACAAAAAATCCTATTTCTGTATTTGAGTCTGCATTGTATTGTGAAGCTAATAATATTGTATGGCTTTTTGCATATGTCCTGCAAATAAAATTTATATTGAAAGATGGTGAAAATGTCAGTTCTCTTAAAAAAAATACATTTAAAAATAATATAAGATTCTTTTTGTGGTTTTTTTTTGTTTGTTTTTTGCTTTGAAATTATATTGCACACTTGGAAACACTGCTTTGAGCAGTTTGTAGTGGGTCTAAAACACATTTTTAGAATATGTAACCGTTTGCTTTAAAACAACCATCATGAACCACTGTGACCTCACACTGATTAAAAACAACCAAACCCAAAACAAAAGACTGTCTTCAAGATTCAAAACAATTACACTTTGCCAAAGATCCTGGGCCTCTGTAGTGTACTTCAGCGCTGTCCTAAACTGATTAATTGATTCTTAAAATTGGGAAAGCTATGACTAAAGGACATGTAAATATATACGAATTACAACATATAAACTTGCTTCTAGCTAAATCGAAAAAGTGATAGTGCCTTTCCGTCTTTTAAATCTGAAATGTAAATTAAAGTATACAATGTTTAAATTTTAGGGATAAGCGGTAGAGGATGGATGGATGGATGCATTTTAATTTTAGTGCCAGAAATTAAAGTACAGTACTGATTTTCTTTTCGAACGAAACCGCGAGAGAGTATAAAGGACCCGTTTAACGAGCCACTGCGCCTTTAATGCGTTCCTCGTGAGCGCACATACCTCAGTCACGTGCCTGTCAAACCCCAGCAGCTCGCGCAGCCGTGTTCAAAACATCTGAGGAAGTAGCGAGAAGCTACATGGCTAACGAAAACTAATTGCTGCGGTTAATACAGCGTTTGTGATGGGATGATTTGCGTGAATTGCGGTTACGTTGGTCCTTAACTCGCAGTCTTGGATCGGGTTTGGGTTGCAGTGAGAAGAAAGCCGATAGATGCTGACTTCTTAGCTAACAGGCTAACGATCAGCTGTTGTTTTTGTCGGGAAGGTTGCTGGCTAACAAGCCAAACGGCATAGTACTACCAAACCAGTTCTCCGTATTGGCAATTAAAAAACAAAAAACAAAACGGAACTGTTCAGTTAGTTAATGGCGACATGTAAAGCTGTACCACCCTGACAGGCTTATCAGCGATTAGGCGTCAACGCCGTGTGGGATTGATATATTAGAGGGTTGTGTGATTGAATTAGCACAACAAAGATGCACGACGCGTATGAGCCAGTACCTATTCTGGAAAAGCTTCCTCTTCAGATTGACTGCCTTGCGGCCTGGGGTGAGTTGTTATAACTTGTGTCGGCTCCTTTCTAATTCCGTAGTTTTGAAGCAGACCCTCTGGGTGTGTATTGAACTGTGATGAGTTGTATCACCACTGCACACATCCCAGATTAGTCTGAGAATGTTATGTATGACCTTAATGATGGCATCTTTTGCATTGCCTTCTTCACAGAGGACTGGCTGCTTGTAGGAACAAAACCAGGCCATCTCCTTCTGTACAGAATAAAGAAGGATGCAGGTAAGGAGAGTACCTGCATATTGCACCTGTGTATTTGTGGATCTTCTCAACATACCGTTGCCAGTTTCAAATAAACATTTAAGTAATTCTGATGAATACATTTTGCTTGCTCTTAGGCAGCAACCGGTTTGAGGTGACACTGGAAAAATCCAATAAGAACTTCTCAAAGAAGATTCAGCAGGTAGCTGACTTTATAAGTTTCGATTTTTGCATAATTACTGCATAAATCGGGCACTCATATTGAGAACAATCGTTTGCAGTCTGATGGGGAAAGATGCAACTGAAATGCTCCCAGATTTTTAGATCTACTTCCTGTACTGACTAGTTATTGCTAATAATAGATCATAGACATATGGCTCTCTTTACTCCAAATTTAGATCTTAATTAACATTGTTCAGCTCTGTTTTTGAGCCAGAGTTCAACCATGCAGCCAGTATATGTGTGTTTTACTGTATAATATTGGCTTAATCGGGACTTAAAACTTAACTGGTTTTTTTTGGCTTGTTTTTACTATTTTTCCAGCTGTATGTTGTCTCTCAGTACAAAATCCTTGTCAGTCTCCTGGGTAAGTTTCCCTCGCAAACACATGTTTACCAAGTTAAAATCTCCTGTAAAGTACAAATTGAGTGAACCTTGAGTTAAAAGATTGTGCTTTGTAAAGGCTTTACAAACAATCGGTTTCTCATGATCGTGACAGATGAATTGTTTTGAATGTCTGCAGAGAACAACATCCACGTCCATGACCTCCTGACCTTCCAGCAGATCACTGTGGTGTCCAAAGCCAAAGGGGCCACACTTTTCGCTTGTGACCTGCAGGTCAGTAACAGACCCCTGCTTTCAGCAACTCAGGATGTGGTACGAGAAGATAGATAAGAGCTCTCAGCTGTCAATTCTAGTGTTCAATTGTGATATTACAATTAAAATATATAGACCAACTTCAAACAAGGTTGAGGTTTTTTTTTTCTTTTTATTCTCTTTTATCCATTTAGGTTTTATATTTGGAAAGCACCCTAAGCCTTTAAAAGTGTTTTGTTTTTTATGATGTTATAACTATGTGAAATCTAGAGCAGGAAATGGCTGGGAAACATAGATCAGTTGAACCTTTTTAGTCTTAACAATCAAACAGGTTTTATTCAAGTGCGCCTTTTTAGTCCAGTATCCAGTTCTCCTTCTGCTAGCAGTATTGTTGCTGCGGTCATATTCATGCATGCAATACTTCCTCTTACAAATGAAAGTGAACAATTTTTCACTTGAACAGTAAACTGATAGACATACACTTGCAAGACTGTGAATAAAACAATGGTTGTCTGTCTCTGCGTTAACCTTGCAACAGACTGGCAACCTGTCCAGGGCGTACCTGCCTCTCAGCCTATGGGAGCCGGGATAGGCTCCAGGTCTCCCGTGACACTGAATAAGTGTCGCGCACATTTCCTCTCATGAATTGTATATTTTATCTCCTTTTGTCCTCAGCAAACCAGCTCAGGGGAGGAACGACTGAGAATGTGTGTTGCAGTGAAAAAGAAACTCCAGCTGTATTACTGGAAGGACAGAGAGTTTCATGAGCTGCAGGTGAAAGCATATTAGAGATGTGATTCAAATTTAACAGTGTTTTCCAATGCTTGGACACGTGTAGCCATCTTAATGTTTTCATTTTGTATGTCAGGGGGACTTTGGTGCTCCGGATATTCCAAAATCCATGGCTTGGTGTGAAAACTCCATATGTGTTGGTTTCAAGAGGGACTATTATCTCATTCGGGTATGTGTTACAGGAAAAGCCTTTTACACAATGAGTTCCTGTCTTGTCCTGCTTGTTTTGTTTTTCGGTCTTTGACTTTGTGTTTATTTTAAGGCTTTTTTTCTTTATGTTTCTCCCTCATGTTTTTACCACATTATCAGCTACCGCCAGGGACTCTATTAGTAATGTAGCTGTCTTTCCCTAATAGTGTTTTATTCTATATGTAACTCAGTTTATTACCTGGCTCACAGATCATTTTTACACTGCTAGGATATTATTATTAGGTTCTGAATTGCACTGACTCACTCATACTGCATCTGCTGTCAACTAGATGGATGGCCGTGGCTCCATCAAGGAGCTCTTCCCCACTGGGAAGCAGTTAGAGCCTCTGGTTGCCCCACTGGCAGATGGGAAGGTGGCTGTTGGGCAGGATGACCTAACTGTGGTGCTTAATGAAGAGGGAGTTTGCACCCAGAAGTGTGCCCTGAACTGGACAGATATCCCTATAGCCATGGGTAAGAAAAAGACACAACAGCACAAATGCTGTTACTATGCTTTCTTTTAAAATGGATAATTTTACTTATTAGCTTGTGAACAGAAAATATATTTGCTGTTAAGTATCAAAGCATGGTAAAATGGGAAAAAAAACCCCACACACTATCTCAAGCCCAATCCAAGTCTCTGTTTCTATCTATTTCTGACTCATAATGTCTTTGCTAGAGTGTATTTGTTTTTGATATCAATGCGAACTGACAGCAAAGTCAAAAGGACATAAAGCTATCTGCAAACAAGAGCCAACAATCCTCCCTCAGCTCTGTGCGTGGGTTAGTCTTCCAGATAACACACAAAGGTGTTTTGCCAAAAAGGTGTCACCCCTGGCAGTTGTATTACCCTGGAAAAACAAAGTCTGCCCCTTTTTTTCCCTCTTAAGGGCTTTTATTTCACACGTGATATACAATAAAAACCTCAAAAATTTTTGATTTACAGAAACTAAACTCATCCATTTTTATAACATGCACTACGTTAAGTTTCCTTAAATTTATGTTTTTTTTCAAAGGAGAGCATCTATTGGTTTCTCTGAGGACATTCTTTTCTATAAATTTGACCGCTAACATTAACAAGCTTGCCCTCCACAATCACAGCGCTTCACTGGCAAGTAAGAAAGCCCGCAGCAGACCAAATAAGGAAACCACAGTACTAAACAGTTTATGTTCTCTGGGTAACATTCAGTTTTTTGTTTGTCTCCCTTTGGTCTTTTTTTCTTTTCGTTCCCCTCACCCCAGCTGAGTTCTTGAGGAGGCTTTTTCCTGTTATGAGGGAGTTTTTCTTTTCCACTGTCACCCAGTGTTTGTTTGTTTTTTTCTTTAATTTTTGCCAG
>VOQJ01002234.1:25240-37632 GCA_015052665.1 Apistogramma diplotaenia | reverse complement strand
ATATGATGTACAATAAATACATGTACATATGCATGCATGTATGCAAAGAAAAAAAAAAAAACAAACCCCAACAACAACAGACATCAGTCTCTGTGGCACACAGGATACTTTCTATTTCTTACATTTTCAAAACAGACTTGTTACTTTAGGTTTAACACATCTGAGAAAAGTTTGCATTTCCAGTCGCTGAGCATAAATGGTGGAACAATAACACATAAGAGACTATCCTACCAGCATATTCTCCATCAGGGTACACCCTGGACAGGTCGCCAGTCCCAAATGAACTCCAAAGATGACTACAAGACAGAAAAGGGTATTCCCTCGACAGGTCGCCAGTTGTTGCAGGGCTAATTCATGGAGACCGACAACCATTCATGGTGACATTCACACCTACAGTCAATTTAGAGTCACAGATCAACCTTACACGTACGTCTCTGGACTGTGCAAGGCAGTTTGTTCCCTGCAAGAATGCACACAGACATAGAGTTAGTATGCAAACCCTACACACATATAGTTGCATTCATTCATAATACAGTATAATATAGCTGTCCTTCACAAGATCAACGCCAAACCTTTAACCTGCGTAGTATGTGTTTATTTTTAAGTTATAAATATTACAATTTCAGTGTTTCTGTGTGTTCCACACACACTCTTTGCCCCACATACAGTCTGTGGGGATCTGGTAACCCCAGTATAAGTAATATTGCCAAACTGCTGCTTTAAGTGACTGCACAGCATTTTTACCCTTGTTTCTACACATTGAGACTATCTCTCACATTTTGATTGGTTCTTGTTTCCAAAAGTCAACATTGTAAGAGCCTCTTTTCTAAAGTCTGGCTTTTATTGACCTGCTGTCATCATACGGCTCCTTCGTGTTAACATGTAACCATCATCTATGCTACACATGAGGCTGAAAGTCACAAGCTATGAAGATTTTTGTGGACGATGATGAAAACTACGACAAGTAAATATAGGCACAATCTACACTGTGACACTGGGTTTGTCACTGACTGTTATGTTTTTGTCAGTTATTTGTGTTGCTCAAAAATAAAAGTGCCTGTTGATGAACTACTAGACAAAACCACAGCTGAAATAAAAGTTGCCATCAGTTTTAAAGGTTACTGGGATTTTATTTTTTAAAAAAGGATAATACATTTGAGAAAAAAATAATTTAAAAAAAGACAAGTTTTTCTTAATTTTAATTCTATTCATCTAGCACAGGATTTGTGATGGTCAAATTCAAATAAAAAAACATCACGTTAAATCTCTCACATTGCTTCAAATAAACATACCCTCTCCCCTACATTTAATCACTTCACATGTTTAAAAAATTCTTAATTTTGCAAAGTTACTCGTATTTATACCTAAAAAGACTAACACAAAGTTTTTTTTAAATCGGAAATTCAACGAAAGAGTACTGCAGCCATAATTTATCTTCCTCCACAGCTTGCGTGCAGTCTCACCATGCTCCTCTCTGTCGCTGATGGATGAACGCAACCATTGGCTGCACGGCCGACCAACCTTCATTAAGCCCCGCCCCAATTGCGTCAGAAATTTATATATGAACAGTAAACCGGTTCATGTCCCTAAAGAGCTTTCAGGAAGTGGACAGCGCTACTGCTCCAGCATCCAAATATCACCCCAACTAAGATTTCTTCATTGAAGCTGCCGAAGCTCGCAATTTACAAAGAAGCAGGAGACAAAACGGTGACTTCAAGCTTGCTACCGGGCTTTTGGTTTTTCCATTTTATTATTAGTTTGTTTTTTTTTTAGCAGAAAAGACCTCTGAACATTTTTTTATAGAGAAAAAGGAAGAAGAAAAAGAGCTGGACTGCAGTTTGAGGTCATTTCTAGCGGAACAACAACTTCGAGAGATTTCTGAGCAAATCCACCGGGACATCTCGAGGAACTTGTTCCATCGACTCTGGCGAAAGGAAAGACAAACAAAGAAGAAGTAGAAGAAGAAACGACCTCACTGCGTTGCCATGGATCAAGGAAAGGTAACAACATGTCTCTGAGTTTAGTCCTTGTCAGACTTGTTAAGTGATCGAAGAGGAGCTTCAGTGCTCACGAAACGCGTGTCGTACATGTGGCGTCAGTGAGGATGCAGCTAATGTTTACGTAGCTCCTGGGGGTGAACTCAGCCGGCTTTAGCATTTTTAAGGCTTTTTAAAGTGCATCTTAATTATGTTCTTAATAGTTTTGTTTGCGCACAAACTTTCAGTATTTGTTATTGTGATATTAATATGAGGCTTTTTAATGGGGTTAGCATACGAGCTTACGTTTCACTGCTGTACGTCACTCAGACTGAAGCAACGTGGTGGTGCTGCCGTCATCTGGGGACAGTCAGGGTTCCGTTCAGTCTGTGACACTTGGCGGCTAAAGAGAATAATAAACAAATTTGTAAATAAATAGATTTTTTTTACACAGACACAAAAGCTTGTGTGTAATACATAATACCAGATACTTTAAGACTGGCGTTCTTTGCTTTGTTGGTTACTTTTAGTATCATGAGAGACAGAGTTGTCCAGGGCCCCTCAGATATTTGTGCCCAGATATCTGTAACTTCATGATCTGGGCAGTAAACTAAGTTATGTAGATGTGCCTGGATAATGCTGAGATTTGATAAGAGGTGTTAATGTATCCAACGTAAAAACTGGTTACATGTTACATGTTACATGTGTCATATAAAAGACTGTAACCTTTGTAACTCCCTCACTGCTTAAATACAACGACCATAAATGGAAGCTAAAGATTGAATTATGATTGAATGCAAGTATTTCTTGAATAATGAGAAATTATAAATTATACTACAGTTAATGAGATAACAGTCACACTTCTGGTTATTTTCCTTTAGTGGAAGGTCAAAACCTCTCTGGGGGGTGGGTGTCATTTTTTTTGAATGGATGGATGGAAAAACCCCAACAGGAACAGAGCAAAAAGGTTTTCAAAGTAAGAGCATAGCCTCAGAACCTACTTAGTTTTTACCTCAGAGGTTTTTATTATACCACCGTTGGCACCTCGCTGTTAATAGGGGATTTTATGTGTTATTTCATTGTTCTGTGTTAGTCACATTGAAACAAGATGAGGCGTTTTTCAGAAACACGTGGTCCGTTTCTGTAAAAGGCCGAGATGACTGATGTTTCTCAAGAACAATTTATACCAAAAACTCTTATATCAGTGTCTTACTGTTCCATACAAATATTCATCTTCTCTTTGATAAAATGCAAAGAGAGGTTATGTATTCAGAATTTGCATTCAGGTGATGGCAAAATGTTCTCAAAGTAAAAGTGTTTTAGGTCTTGAGCCAACTTAGTTGTTACTACTAGGCTATTACAGTAACACTGTAATCAAAGATTAATATTTAATACAAAGTAAAGCAGCAAATCACCATCAAAGGTTGTCCTGTGTTATTTAACAACCCTGTTAATTGAGCATTCAGTTACTCCATATAATTGATATATTATTATTATACATAAGACTCTTATGACTCATTTCAATGTGTAATTTCTTTCTTACTAATTAGCGTGATATTGGGCAGCGTAATCTTTCACAACCTGTCATTTAAAAAGTGCCTTGAGTTTTATTGTTTAGAGATCTCTTCATTACTTTGTAGATCAAAAGGAGGTGATGCTTATGATTAATAGTTCTTCAAAACTTGTTCCATCATCAGTTTGATTAATTAAAAAATATATATAAGCTGCACACTTTTGGCATTTTTGCTCAACTTATCCAGATTGGTGACATCAGTGATGAACTCTAACTGATATCTGTATCTACTAATTGCCTAATCAATTATCAGCTCATGTCTCTGGGTCTGGGACCGAGGATTAGACAATCGAAAGGTATCGCTCCGTTTTCATTATAGACCGTGATACTCATTGTTCAGGAAATAAGCAGGACTTATCTGCAGCCTGATAATTTTGTCTCCGTCCTGGTATGGCTTTCACATGCAACACAGTGAGGCACGTAGGCAGAAGACTTCAATCTTCCTCCCCGTCCTGCTTTCTCATTGATGTAAGATCAGTTAAACCCAGTGGAGCTGCACAGGGCAGCTCAGTCTGACATGGTGGTCAGAAAATGTTTCCCTAGCTGTCTGTTTCATATCTCCGTGCTATTTTTCACCACATACTTAGTGCTATTGTGGCTTGTCAGCTGGATGGGCTTGTGGTGGACGTGATGGGAAAGGTTCTCAGTGTTCCCACTTATCACTGTGACACGGACACATCAGATTTCCAGAGAGAGTGGGAGCCCACCGAGGGAATACGCAGTTGCCAACTCCGGGATTTTAAAGCCCGGAGCTTTTCCCTCCCAGGCTGTTCACTCGCTCGCTCTGTGTTGCTTCCAGCGGTGTAGATGTGCACATGCGAGCCAACCGATATCTCGTGCTCAGGATTTTCATACCTGGCTTAGCACTGCGTAGCGTGGCTTACAGAAAGGGCTAGCATGCTGCAGGGAGTGTTGAAATACAGTACAAGTTCCAAATTCAGACGAATCTGAACACTGCTGTTGAATTAAAACTGGCAGCCGTGGCTTTGATTAGGTGTGGTCTTGTTGATATTACAGTGTACTTTGCTCATGTGTATTGATTGTGGATTTGTAGAAGTTCCAATTTACACAATTTAATTTTATCTTATACTCTTAACTTTGTTCAGTTTTACTCTTATCTTAAATACATCAAATGAAGTTTGGGTTCAGGCAGTAACTGCCCATCTTAGGCAACAGATGAAGTAGCACTTGTTGGGAAGATTTTGCAAAATGAAGTGAAGAGTTTCACACTGTGCTGATATGAAACAAGGGTACATCATTTAGGCAAATAAAGTACATGAAAAGCTTTGGTTATAGGTCTTTTTTTTCCTCCCTTTTCCTGCCATCTTGATCATTTAGAGAGAAAAATCCTGAACGACAGGTTTGATTTGATTTTCCTCAGTTTCCTCTACAAAGAATAAAACTGTTTAATTGGGACCGAGTATCTATTCTGCTTTAAATGAGAAGCCCTTACATTTCTGACAGCCTTAACAGCAGGTATTTTGATTGGGAATCCGGTGCCAAAGAACAGCTTCACTTTGCACAGACTTAATTGCATCAGATTGGATCCTCTCCGTCCTCAGCCTTTTAGGCAGCTGCCAACTCCTGCGGTCTTTAAGACAGTCCAGTAGATTAACTTTCATCATCTGCATGACTACTTCCCATCAGTATGCCTTATAATGTAAATGACAGCCATGCTGTAATGAGGCATAATGAGGCTTTACTGGGGGGAAAAAACGTGGGATTAAGAGATCTAGGAGGGTTTTAATTGGGATGAACAGGGAACAGGAGCGCATGTTTAATTCACTTTAATTAGCGCTCACTGTACTGCGTCATCCCCACGTCTGGTCACTGTGCAAACTACCGTTGAAGTACAGGATCCCTTTGGGTTTCTTTTGACATCACTTTCCAATTGGGATTAGCTCAAATTAATGTTACTTTTATGTTCTATCTTTAAATGTTTGGTCTCACCTCTGAGTATTTATGCTACTGCATATTTTCCCTTCTGGGGATATTATTTCTTTCCTTTCAGTATACTGATGCTGACCATGATGCTTACTCATTAGGAGTGGTGTCTCCTGCTGTCTTACTCACATATAATTACTCACATCCAACCTCAGTGGACCTTATAGTAAATAAAGGAGCACATACAGTGAGTAAGTATTCACTAGTGTATATGAAAAATATTTACTTGTACAAATAGCGAGACTCACGCTCCCAAACATAGAGCGCAGCTATAAATACATTTTATCTGATCGCACTGCTACTGGCAGATAAGGCATTTAAACACTTTTAAGTGTTGTTTAAGTTTATGCAGCATTTAGAGCTAAACTAATTCGCTCTTAGCCCTGACAGTCCTTACAGAGCGTGCTGAGCTGCTTCAATCAGGTGACTTTAAGAGGAGGGTACGTGTTGGGTTCCCCACAGCGGTGTAAACTGAGACTTCAGCGGGTGACGTGTGGAGGGACGTGATGGGTGGTGTGTCGACCACACCGTGGGTCTGGCACACGCCGATAAGAATGAACCCTCAGAGCGTGGCTGTGATGAGATGCAGATTCAGTCGTGTTCACGTGTGCTTCTGGAGATACGAGGCAGAATACGTAAATGGAATTTGGCTCGAGGTGGGGTTTTCCGAAGACCCTGCTGTGCTGCGTTTTTACAGGGAAATGTAACTTGTAACTAGGTCAAAAACTAATGATGCAATATTGCAATATCTCATGATAACACATGATTATAAAATGTGAAGAACTGCTTCTGCAAAAGATCTAATTCTTCAGAACTATCAACTACCATTTTTATAGTCGCAGCAACTACAGTAGTTGTGCACATTAATTTTCTCTGTGGGTTGCCTGCTCCACGTTGCTTCCGTGGTCTTCGCAGCACTTGTGCACTTCCTATCAACGCTCTGTTTTGTGGCCAGACCTCCTGATTATCTTGAAATAATTAGTTTACTGCAATAGCCTGCGGTTCTGAAGATCTACGTCACCCCTCCGTCAGCTGGCTTTGTCAGAGCTTACGTTTTTTTTCCTTCTCTGGCTCTCTCTGTTTAACTGAACAAAGAAGCTCTATTTTTTTAAAAAACAAAACAAAGAAACAGGTTGTAGGAAGTGAAGATTTAATATCATGTTTCATGTGCTGAAACTTAGGAGGATCTGGATATTTTGCATGTTATGGTTGCACGTGTCTTAATTTGAAGAACAAATTATTATGTCTTTCAGACATGTATACAATCAAAGTGCCTAAGTTTTGTCTACATAACTAAGAAAAGGAGTAGCATGGTTGAATGTGAGCTGGCGTGTTAATGTTGACTCAAATCAGCATTTTGTCGTCTTCCAGTTTAGCAGTGTGTTTTAATAATGTGCTCTTTATGAGCTGTGGCGTCCTTCTGTTTACTCATGAAGAGCTGCAAGCCAAGTGGTGCCAAGCAACCAGAGCTACCATAAACATCATTAATTGCTCGCCGCAGCCATGACTCGGCTGCATTTTCCTCGCTGCAGATGCATGTGACGCTTTACTTTCCCATGCAAAGAGGGGACATTTGCATGCATCCAGAGGATATTTAAATAAAATAAATGTGTCAGAGGCGGAAAGCGACGTCACTTTGATCTCAGGATGCATCAGAACACATTTACAGCAAGGCGGCAAAGAAGTGTGTTCAAAGTGAGACGGTCATGTGGGAGTCCAGCCCAGTCTTGGTCACTTTTTGGCTGCTCAAATGTTCCTTTTTACACCTTTTTGGGAGGTAAAAGAAAAGTGAGACAACTGAGGCACATGCATGTTGGATTTCCAAGCAATTACTGATTTTAATTAAAAACTCAAAGCTTTCTGATCTATATGTGGAAAAAGTACTTATTAGCTGTAACCTTCTGATGTGCGCCACAGATATTATCTTCTGTCTTTTTACTGCTCAAGTCACCACTTCTTTGGAACTGGTTTCGCTCTAGTTCCACCCCACAGCCTGTAATCAGTCGACTGGCGTGCAGTGTGATGATGATCGTGAATGCCTTTCTGAGCCGTCCTATATAAACAAATATAAAGAGATTCTTTACAGATCTAAACACAGCTGAAAGCTGCTTTATAGCCAGCTGAGAAATGACTTTAAGTTGGAGCACTGATGTCACCATCAAAGTTATGAACATAAAATAGCTGTTTAGGGTGTGACTTCATTGTTTCCCCTGTGAGGAAGTCGGGCATCATACGGCTCTTCTTACTTCAGTGTAAAAGAAACCACATTTGTCATTACAGGTTAAGCCAGTTCACGATTATGAAACAAGTGCAAAGTTTAAATCCCAGCATGCAAAAATTATATTAACTATAAGTTTGGACTTGTTGCCTTCACAAACATGTTGTGTGCTGTGAGGCATGGGTGAGGGCATATTGGTTGAAGGTAGAGATGTTACAGGGAGGTTTTTGATTTCACTCCTTTCTGCACTTTTTTGATTTCACTCCTTTCTGCACTTTTTTGCACGACTGTTTGCAGCTCTACTTTTTTTTTTTTTGCAAATATTTCCAGCTATTCCCAAAAGGGGCCAAGACATAAACAGACTCTAGTTGTGACTTTTTCCAAACAGCGCCGGCGAGGTTTTGCTGTTTATAGTAAAGAGCAGCTGAAATGCTTGTTTACCTTTTTGTAGCTGTTACAGAAAGACATCATGTGTGATCGGTTTCCTCTTTGGCAACGTGGCTCCTTACAGATCCCGGCCAACAATGCTGAAAAGACTCTGTATATGTATGTTTACATAATGGTCTGTTATGAACCCAATGACCCATTGAGAGGAGCTGCTATTGGCTCAGAGGTGTTGGCAGGTTTTTAAATCACTTTATCCAAGCCCCATTTTTTTTTCTTAACAGTGAACAGGCCTGAAGTTAGTGCCTCTCAAAGCACACTGATTTTTTTCTTTTTTCTGCTCTCTTCCGTCATCGTGATGTAGAAGAGGGGACTCCAGCCCCCCCTTAAAAACTGTTTTGGATGTAACCAAGCTGTTTCCGTCACAAAGAAGGCTTGTATTTAAAAGCAGCCTGCAGCACTGTGCTGATATTACAGAGGAACATGCACAATCCTTCCAAATCCTTAAGGAGGAATGTCTTTTTAAATAAAAGCTGATGGACTGTTTTTTGTTTTTTTTTAAAAATATGCTTCTTTGAAAAGTTCAGGCGATCGGCCTGAAAGTTTAAGCAGGAGATGTAAATTGAAAAAGAATAAATGCTGAGAGGTTCCAGCACTTGAGCTTCTTTGACCTTACTTTTGATTTCATGACCCACAAAGATGCAAAAAGAGATTAAAAAAAAAAAAGTTCATACTGGATTTCCGTTCATCAAGTGGCCACAAACTTCAGTAACTACATGTGTTGATTTGATAAATATTGCTACATGAAAAGATTTAATTAAAGGGTACTATTATGCTTAATTCAAACTCTTTTTTTTAAACACTTTGACTCAACTAGAGTAACTTTGCATGGTGTCACCTCTCTTCATCCTTCTTTTAAGCCAGCTGTTATCTGATTGGCTGCCATGTGGTAAACAGTGTTGACAGGCGGGGCTTCTGTGCTGAAACAGTATGGCAGGTAAAAAGTGTGTAAGCTGTGAGCACAAGATCTTTGCTGAGCTGCACTTTAAACTTAATCTCTATGCGGCGTGGCAGCCAATCAGAAGACAGTTAGCTTTAAGGAAATGGGTTATTAATCAGAGAGGAGATTTAATAAATCCTCTTGGAAGATATTGAACCCTGAATGAACATGAAATGCTTGAAAGTCCTTGTATGAATGTGTGTGAATATATGAAGCTGAAAATGAGAAGACCGTGTGAGGTTCCACTTATATCAACCAGGAGAGATATGAGGAACAAAACTGGGTCGCTAATACCTGAAAAACAAAACAAAACAAACAAAAAACACGCAGGCTTATCGGCGGAATCTCGGTTCTGAGGAATTTGATTCGGTGCCATAAATCAATGGGCCCAGTCAGCCGTGTGTGAACAAGCCAGGCGACTGATAGTGAAATCAGGAGGAAATGTTTGCTTGGCAACTCTTGGGCCCCTAAAAACTGTTCAGGCATACTTAAAACAGCTTATCTGAGTATTGATGGTTTTTGGCAGTATTTCACTTCGGCTGACTACCAGCAGCATGATGAGAATAAGTCATCTGAAAGGGCAGTCGCAAACATCGTGGCTGTATCTCGGCGATCAGATCGGAATGTTGTAGAACATCCTTGAGATGTGGCACACTATTATGGTGTTTCCTGATAAAGTGCTTGGTAAGAGCAATGTGAAATGTTTTTCAATTTTTCTTCCTACTTGGTTTTTTTTTGTATTTGGTTGCCAATTAGGAACAATTACGGTGCTTATAAAGTCACATTAGCACGGCTCCATGTTCGGGAGCTGGTGGCTTGAAGACTTTTTTCCCTCCTAGATTTGTTTTCCTTAAATCATGTTTGCTGTCTTCATTTTAGCTGCCTAACTCTTAGGACTTGATTGGCCAACTCTTCCTTCTGGTGCTGCAAGGTGGAGCTGAGAGAGGGAAAAAATCACCAAGCAGAGGAGAGAGCCCAATTTGTGCCTATTCTTGATCAATTCAATGGGTTTAAATATAAAAATAAATAAAATTAGACAGGTTTTCTCAGGATACCCGAGTTAAAACAAAGACACAGTTGACATCTGCTCTCGTAAAGGTCAGGTCCTTTGTTGCCATAATATGAGGAAGGTATCTGCTGTGAATCACTGTACCAAAGGATTTGGTGCAAATCACAGGACTTAGGAAAAAACCTTAATCATCCCGACAACATGACTGGTTTTAAGGATATGAGAGACGGGAATAGTAAGCAACACCTTGCTTGCTTGAATACGCACTCTTGGGCACATAAATAAGACATGCAAACTATCCTGATCATAATGAAACACTCAGAGGCAATCGAATAAGTGTGTGGCTGAGGCAGAACAGAGACTAGGTGGTCGGTGGACAGTAGCTTGAGGCTTTTGCTCCCCTGTCCGAGAACAGGAAACTGAGAGCGACGTACCCTGAACTGGTTTATTAACTTCTTGGTATGTGGAAAATCTCCTCTAATCTGCTGGGCTTTGGTGAGACCAGGCTAAAAACGAACTCTGTAATAGCAAGAACACAGACAATAACATCAGTAAGCCCGAGTCTGACCTGGACCTTTACTCAGATATCTGGAAAGCTCTCAAAGGAAACACCTGCAACCCCCCCTCAGACCTAGTGCATTTCTTTATTGAACAGCATACTTGGATTACTAACCAGAAGAGTTGTCTGCTGTTGTCCATTTATCACATCCGTCTGTTATTAATGTCTTCAGTAGACAGAGTTATAGCTCGAAGGTCCCCGTCTGTCTCGTCCCCGTTTGTCTGGAGCCTGAAGACGGACATCAGGCATCTTTTATGCTCCATATTCATTGTGTTTCATAGTGTGCTTATATACTAAACATGTTTCAAACATTTCAGGATATTTTAACAGTGCATTTATTAGACATAGAATAGAATAGCCTTTATTGTCATTATACAGCTGTACAATGAAATTGGAGAAATTATGATAAACACATCAAGGTACAGAATTCATTGTATTCAAAATTGTCATCAAAGTGAGATCTGTGGAATTTTCTTGCCAGGAAACGCTGTCCCAGCTCTTGGAAACATAAATCTGTTTTGCCTGCTTGGTAAAAGTGGTGATTAACTGGTCAGACTGGTCTCTTCACTGACAACATTTCCTCTGTTCTCTTTCAGCAAATAACATTCCCACTCCTGATGAGTGTTGGAACGGCCGTGATTGGCTCCCTGCAGTTTGGCTACAACACAGGTGTCATCAACGCCCCTCAGGAGGTGAGCTGTAAACCTATAAACCAAAGCCTTTTATCATAAAGTTTTTAATTTAAAGCCTTTGGTCTCAAGAGGTGTTGGTTCGGTGTTTATTGTCATATCAGAGGATGAAGCAACACAAAGTACAGCCTCCAGACTAAGCATGAAATAACCAGGGTAAAGCTGCGTGCACGATCTTCAAATAGCAAATCCAAGAAAACTGCCGCAGTTGGTTGTTAATTCTCTTGCTGTCTTGAAGGGCAGGACAGACAAGGGAGGGTGTAGGTTAAGAGGTGAGGTAATAATGGTGTAATTTAGGCCTAATGGGTTCTGTATCAACAGAGCAGCTGACTTTCTGTGCCCAAACATGGGCCTCTTCTGACTACCAGCCAAAATGCTTGAGAGCGAAATTTAAAAATGAAATTAAGGAGGTAGACAGTTACTTATCCCCATAACAACACGGAGTCATAGACGAGATGTTCCAAAGCCCCCTGAGGAGTCAGTCAGACAGTCGTTTTTATTAACGGGGAGATGCAGCAAAGACATTCATTTCCTGAGGAACGTCTGCATTCCACTGCATGTGAATGTGTGCTGCTCAGTGCTCAGTTTGTTGGTTTGAGCACGCCCCGTGGCTACTCAGGTGTCTCTGCAGGTAACAGGTGTTTTTCCACAGCCCAGAGCTCCACTCCCTTTTGTTAGCCTTTGACATGCACAGAAGTGCTAAAAAGGAGGCCCTGCTAACCGGAGCTGCTAACTGGCATCCTGCACTTATCCTGAAATATCAATTAGATGAGCTTTCACTTCACTACGTTCCTTCAATGTGAATAAAAGGGGGGAAATATAG
This sequence comes from Apistogramma diplotaenia, assembly GCA_015052665.1. NCBI lineage: Eukaryota > Metazoa > Chordata > Actinopteri > Cichliformes > Cichlidae > Apistogramma > Apistogramma diplotaenia. The sequence goes on along the minus strand of VOQJ01002234.1, from coordinate 25,457 downwards.
AACTGATAGTAATTATTGCATCATGGGCTAGTGTGGACCTGTGCCCGTAACTCTTTATCCCCCTTCCCCAAAACCAGCCTCCTGTAGGTCTTAAACACACACACTCACACTGAAGCATAAGTGGAAACAGGGAAACAGTCAAGACAAAAAAAAAAAAAAACCAAACAGGCTGATATTATTACTTCTCGGTTATTAAATACAGCATCAGAACAATTTT
>VOQJ01002234.1:1918-20189 GCA_015052665.1 Apistogramma diplotaenia | reverse complement strand
AGGAGAAATTGGAATGTCAAAAAAGTAACTTAAAGGGACTATTTGTACCATATTTTTAATGACAATTCTCAGCCGGAAGTAGGGGGCGTGGCCGGAAGCGGCCCGCGAGTTTGACATGCCTGATTTAAACTTTGGTGGCGCCCCCAGCTGGTAGCTGCTTTTAAATTCCTGTAGAATTGCAACCACATACGATAGAGCAGTAATTCTTTTTGCATATAAGAGTGCTGTATCCTTCCTCTAACAGGTTTGCAAAAATCTCATAGAAACTCTTCTGTGCGCTTTATCGTGTGCGTTAGCATGTGCAGCTGTGGCATTTCTGTAGCTAGCATAATGTGTAGATGCAGAAAACTGTTTTCAATTTCTTTGTGGGTTAGTGCACTTGTTAGCTCCCTTATGTAGTTACTGTGGATTACCTTCATACATATAATTACAGTCAGGGTTCTGATGGTACATCTACTGATGTATAGAGCGTTGAAATATTCCACATGATGTTACCACACAGCATGTATGAAAGTAAAGATATGGTCTGATGGTCTTTGTGTATTATATAATTGATGATGCTCAACTTATGATTCACAATTCCTTAAAGTCCAAGCTAGACAGAATTGTGAAGCATGATTTTGATTTGCTCTCAGCTACTAAAGAAATATCTATACAGCCACTCAGGATGCCACTGAATTTTTTTTTTCTCTTCTCTTGTCTCTTTACAGGAGCTGTGCGGCCCCTATGTCTTTGTCATCTTCACTGTCCTACTGCTCATATTCTTCATCTTCACTTACTTCAAAGTGCCAGAGACCAAGGGCCGGACGTTTGACGACATTGCGGCCGGCTTCCGCCACACTGCCACCATGGCGGAGAAGCACACGCCGGAGGAGCTCAACAGCCTGGGAGCTGATTCTCAGCTCTGAGCGATTTGCATCTTAACTTTCGAACGAACTCCTTCTCAGATCGACCGCAAACGAGAAGAGTCTGCTCACTCGAAGATACACTGATAGAATATTATTCACACTGTCACCACATTTCGAGTGTCATCACCAAACAGAACAGACCTGTGTGATCCGCTGCCACGTCGTCTTCTGCTGCTCCTCTCATGTCACGCATAGAAACGAGAATTCGATGGACACTGTTGCCTGGCAGGAAAAAAAAATGGAGAGGAGAGTTGAGGATGGATGCGGAATGTTTTAAATATTTTTAAGATATTTTTAAAGAAGGAAAAGCTGCATCTGCATCAATCAACCAGCTTATTTTAGCATCTTTTTTTCTTACTGAATATTTTACCAATATGTGCTTATGCTCTGTTACTTGTGTTTGTTACCATCTGGTTAAAAAGCGCTGTACATGTGCAGCACTGTCACTCCACCAGATGGAGCCCTGCCCTTAAAAAAAAAGGTCCCAATGCGAGACTGAAAATAAGTTATTTATGTACCTTTTTAAAAGAGAAAGTTACTGCATACAACAACTGTGATATTTGGTTGTAATGTGGTGAGAATATTTTTTTCTTGGCAGAACTTGGATTAGCAATGACACTCCACAAATTAAACATTTTTGCTAACTGCTGCTCCATTCACTATAGCAGTTTGTTTTTACAATATTTTGGTCATAAAGCAATAAGATCCAGATAAATATACAAAGAGAACCAGAATTCTCCATTCCTGTATTTCCACCATTCCTTTATCACACAGTACACATGAAGAAGTTGCAATAGGGAACAGAACGTGCACAGATCACTACCAGAGAGCTGAACTCGGCCATCCGTGACACAAGTGCCCGATGACAATCATCAGCCACCAAACCAAAAGTGTCCTACAAAGCCCAGGAGTCTGTGCTTTTAAGTGCCTGTCTGAAACAATCAGGTCCCCCTCAGTCTTTCAGCCTTATCACTCTGGTACAGCTTCAGGTTAGCCCGGCCCGATCCAGACTGAGCTTCTGTCAGCGGACGATCTTCACTCTCAGTATCTCCATGGTGATATTACCTTGTGAGCTCCCTTCAGAGCTGTCGTGCAATCTCGTGTCACATACTGTTCTTCTGTGACGACGACAAGACTTCTTCATAAAAAATAAATAAAAGATGTGGACCAAAATGAATGCCAGCCTTTTGGAACCTTCATTCAAAGTGCATGTCATCCATCTTGGGTCAAACGCCCAGAACAACTTCATTACAATCTTTGTGTGTCATAGGAGGTGGACAGCTGCTTCACTGTAGCGAGGTGTGTGTTTTTGCAGTACAGAGCAGCTCAAACTCTTTTTCGCTCATCTACTTTACTCATGCTACCTGTGCAGTCGCCATCTGCCCGAGTCGCTGTCAGTTACTGCTGTATTTCTTTTCTTTAAATGCATCGTTTGAGGAAAATGATCTTTTTCCTTTTTTATTTTTTAGCAGCACTTTATTATGCAGAGTGGATATTACTCTGGATATTAGAAAACAAACAACACAAAGTGTGTTTCTGCATTTGCCTCACAGGGTTTGTTACCAGAAACAGACTGAAGTACTGCTGATGGATTACTTAGTGTTTTGTGAATGGAAATAATTGCAGTTGTCATTTCTTTTAATTGCAGTTTTCTATACACGCCTGGAGATCTTGTGTGTAAATACAGCAATATTCATTGCCAGATGAGAACACTGATCCAGATCCAACACAGTAATCCGAATCCTTAAAATCATTCCACAATCGGATGTCAGTTATTGTATATAGCAGTTCTTTATAGCACATATTTTGCCATATTTTCCAACGGAGAGTATTCGCTTCATTCACTGTGTGCCTGTCACATGTCATCAAAGACAAAATCGTATAGAGGCACCAGCAGATGCACTCCCCCACAGATGGATGTCTATTGCAGATCTAAAAAAATTGTATTTTATGTACATAGATTCACAAATCTGTTGGGGCATTGAACTTTTTTTTTTTTACGTGGCTCTTTTGAAATTTTGTGGCTCAGGTTGGTGGTCTGAACACACGGGATGATGTAACTATCACAGTTAAGGCTCACCCCCCCCCCCTCCAAATGTCTAAAAACGTTACCTTTTTAAGTCTTTGCTGTAGTGATGTATATTTTTTATAGAACCTAGAAATCTTTCACCTAAATCTGTATTGTTTTGAGTTGATGCCTGACCTTATTGTTGTGGCTTAGAGATACTATCATATTTTTCATAATTTAGGATTGTATTCAGTAGTGTTTGCATTTTAGTGCACAAACACAATGTAATATTTGTAATAACAGAAGGGTGTGTTTGTGTATGGTGTTGTGGTGTTACCTTTGTTGGAGAACTATAGCTTGTTATGGTTGGTGCACTGACTGATTTAATGGATGAAATAGTGACAGTTTAATAAAACAAATCATGTAAATACGTTTTTGAGTCTGTTTGTGTTGCTGCTGCTGTTGGACTTAACTAACGACCTCAAGGACTGAACAAGAGCGCCAACGCTCGGCTGTTTTGGAGTCATAACCAGGGGAAACGGGGAGGGAAGTCAAGTTTTTGAGGCACTTGAACTCTGACCTTTGCCTTCAAGTCCAGATCGCTGAGATTCAGCAGTTTTAGTAGATGCATCTATGGTGTGAATCTGAACATCCTCGCTCACATCGTTCTTGATTTCACACGATTTTCAGGAAATTTGACCTCTGACCTTTAACTTCAGGTCAAGGTTGCCAAGGTTCAACGTCCTCTGAGATTTTTAGTAGATGCATGTATGGTGTGAATTTGAACTTTGGTCACATTGTTCTCGAGTTATGGCCAACATCAATCAAGTGCACCTGGCTGCTATTTAACTTCTTCATTTCTACAGAAGCAGTAAAGATTTAGACGTGTACTTGGCTTTTTACACAAAGCTTCTGCCTGTCTTTTTATTAAAGAAATACAGTATACGTCGTGTTTAGTAGTTAATCTGAGGCTGTATTTACCTAATCTGAACACCTGCGTTTCCCGTCAGCTGGTCTGGTTTTTCCGACAGGCCAAAGGCTGCAGGCGTCAGCTGGACCTGGACGGAGCTCCTGTGTTCTCCCCGTGCTTGTGTGGATTTTCTCTTTCAGCACTGAATTCTTACTGCAAAATATATTTTTTCTACAATTTAAGTGACCATATGTGATGGGCTGGCTTTAAAGACGTCTGTGAAGATGGCACCAGCTTCCCAACCTGAACCTGTAATCAAGCATCCACACAAACCCCGCCCCTTGCTGACACTGGAAAGTAAAACGATGGATTTATGTGATTTGCTCAGAATATTGTTTGTTGACCTGAGTTTTCTTGGCTGTTCTCGACGGAGGTCAGTGAACAGAATGTGAGCCACTGCTAACCGCCATGGATCACCTCAAAATAGATGCAATTACATTTGCCACCACGTGCGAGATGCCCCCCCTCCACTCATGTTCTGCAAAGAGTCCGAGTATCACCTCATTTTTGTGCCTTTCAGAGACCTCTGTTACCTTCATCTGGCAAAAGGAACTTTTACAGTCGAGAGCAAATAACTTTAAAGCCCTGGTTTGTTCCTGTGAATTTTAAACAATTCTCAAGGTCACCGAGAGCCAAATAAAGACTAATGAGATACAGGAGAAGTCCTGGAGAATGCACGCATTTGAATATGTTTGATCGTGCCCTGGCACATGGGCATTTACTGCCTATCAGGCAGTCAGGCAGCCTGAGCCTTCAAGGTGGAACAAAGCACAGAAGCGCTCAGTCCACGGGACACTTCCATATCTGCTGCCCGTGCTATTATAAACACAAATCCCTCAGCCTGCTTGATGGATTAGATCAGCCAGTTCACAGACATGTTTGCTGTTAAATATAACTGTGACATTGCATCTTGTCCTGCCGTTATTGATTACAGTGAGGAAGAAGAAGGAAGGGGAGGTAAATTCCCAGAGGTCAAGAGATATTCTGCACACAAGGCTCAGAGTCATGCATGTGTATTTGTTGAGACCACTGGAGCGTCTGTGTTTGATTGTCTTTCTTAATCTATTTCTTTCTATATTTACGTTTATTTATTCATCTGTTGTAAAACCTATCATCACAGTAGAAACAGATAAACTGAACTCGTATTACTGTAGCTTTCACTGCTGATGGGAATCCAGGTAAAAATTAAAGGTTGAAAGAGCAGCATGTTGCTTACTGTATGTAGTCAAGCTGCAAATCAATAGCAGGCAGCAGATATTTTATAACTGACCTGCAAACCTGCACACAGAATCCAAAAGCTCTGAACTCACATATATGTGATAAATGACAAGGATTTAACTGATTATGAAAACGAGACACAAAGGAAATCGATGCGTGGATACTCACGAGGTGAGAGGCACGGTGAGAGGAACTAGCGCTGACTTAAAAGTCGATCCAGCAGGAGTTATACAAGGCAATTGGTTCAAATGAACGACCACAATTCAGGGCATGGATGGTGCCTCTGTGGGCCAACCTCTCTGAGATCTGTCTTTTTTTAAAGTGAACAAAAGCTTGACTGTGAGGAGAATGAGATCGAGAAACTCTGCAAGAACCACACTGTGTCGCTTTGGCTTTGAGCAAACTATTTGACACCTATTTGTTCTGGGTCAAACTGCTCAGCAGCCAATACTGACACAGTGGTTCTTTCACAGGAAACCGGACATCAAACACGTGGATTCAGACAGGATGCACGGGAGAAATAAATGCAGGCTTCAGAGACGGCTGAGAGGATGAAAAACAGTTTTGACCACACATATTAATCCAGCAGCAGCAGTCGGATCAGCTGGCAGGATGGAAGCATGTTTTTGGAGCCTGTTCCAAGGCAGAAACACCACTGGACCCTTTCTCCCTCAGGCAGATCACCGTAGCACTGAGCTCTACATGCTGGTATAAACAACACATTTTTCAGTGTTTGCATCTGAGGCCCATTCACTGAAACGGCCACTTACTCTGGCTGAAGGGGATGGAGCACTCTTGTGCTTCATCCCTGCTGCATTTAAAAATTTTGAGTTGAAAATGTTTAAAATAAGTTTGATAAAGTCGATGTTAACTTTATTTCCAGTTTTTTTCTTCTTCTTCTTCTTCAGTTTTTTTGGAGCCCTTTCAGTTGTGCAGCTGTTACAGATTTTTTTTTTCAGGTGGCCATTTGAAAAAAACAGCCTCAGGCTCTCCAGGGAAGCATCTGTAGTGGAGGACAAAGTTCATTTATTTATTTATTTTTGTTCAACCATCCTTGATAAAAACTCTTTTAAAACTTTTAAGACCAGAGGAGGGTTCAGGGTCACCTGATCCAGCATTTACCAGCATTTTTAATGTTTACGGTTGAGGTAGATTTACTGCAGGGTGCTTGCTTTGACAGAAGTGGATGGAGGACTCTTGTCCATCTAATTTTGTAGAGTTGCAGTTACAGTAATGTGCAGAACAGGCTCAGTAACACGTCAGTGCTGTAAATATGTTTCCAGAACCTCTCTTCTTTAATGGGATCAAGGTGACTTCATCTGGGGTTCCCTCATCACTTGGAGCCCATGTTTGTTCCACTTTGGTTTTAAAGTTGTGGATCTGTTACTGGTTTTGTTTTCAGGTGGACGTTGGAGAAACCAGCTTCGGTCTCGGTGAAGAGGAGGCTGTGTTCGAGACTCCAGTGACACATCCAAAGTGGGCAGCAAAGCTTTCAGTGTTTTGTTCACCAGTGTTTGACATGAATAATTCTCCAAATAATATCATTATCTTCACGATTCTATAAAATATAATTTTCCCATTTCCAGGTATCGTTCGCTTATCACTGAAATGGGAAAATTCTTGTTTTTTTTTTGTTTTTTTTGCAGGCTTTCATGTTCATTCTTTCATGCTGTGTTGCAATATTTGGTTTATCTTATCTCTCACTGCAGGTAGTAATTTCAAACCAGAAACGTGTGGCTACGTGAGGCAGCTACAAAAATCTTTAGTCAGGTATTTTCAGGAAAGACATTAAAATATAGAAGTAAATTTTTCAGCTTATAAGCACAGGAGGTGCTGTTCTGTTTATTGTATTTATCCTGGCATGAGCACTGTGCTAAATCTCTATTACATACTGTGCTGCATGTACTACATATCAAGTGCCAGAGTATTTTTTTTGTACTTGCTACTGTAGCATGCTAGAACCAGGTTAATCAGTTACAATGGATTACTTTAACAGCAAAGGCACACTTTGTGCGCACTCCTGTCTGTACGGTCTTGTTCAAGTTTCATATCAAACAGTGGATTAATGGGCAAGTGTGGGACGCTTCCATAAAGGACGAAGAATGATGAGTAGCCCATTTCTTCATCTCTGGGGCAAATGATCCTTCCACTCTGATTTTGTTTCTCCTCATGCAGAATTTGCAGAAGTGTCCTATTCAGATGCTCAACAGGATTTCCCTGTGAGTGATAGGGATATTCCTGTCAGGTGTTTCAGTCTCTGGAAAAGGCGGTTCTCGAACTCTGGTCTCCAAACCTGGTCATGATGTAGTTTTTCAGAGTATCCAAAGTTTGGAATAAAGTAGCAAAAGATTGTGCATGTCATCAGTACAGTAACGTAGCTGCAGTGCAGCCAGATTGCAGAGACCACCTCTGGAGACAATGTTGAGTGTACTCCATGAGGTGGTCTTGAAGTGGCACTGGATAACATGAGAGTGTCTGTGTCCACTCTGGATTTATCTGGTTGATAATTTTTGATGAAATGAAAGTTAGCTAACTTGCCAACCCACCAATCTCCCACGGCATTTAACTTTACAGTGCTCAAGCACCGGGGAGCATTCTATGTGTGAACGGTGAAAGTGGGTAATAGACACAGTCCCTAAACCAGGGATGGACAACTCCAGGCCTCGAGGGCCGGTGTCCTGCAGGTTTTAGATGTGTTCCTGATCCAACACACCTGAATCACCTCCTCAGTATGCAGTCAAGTTCTCCAGAGTCCTGCTAATGACTTCTATATGTGATTCAGGTGTGTTGGATCTGGAGTTGTCCATGCCTGCCCTAAACTGACTGCAGATTGCCCTCCTCATGTTAAGAAACTCAAGCTACGGTAGTTTTTCTCAGCAGACGTGAGCCCCCAGGCTTTCATTTGATTCTTCTGTGTGGAGCACAAAGTGCAAATTGAAGTCTGGGTAGGCTAGGATAGGTGGAATGGTTAACAGATCCACAAAATGTGACAATACAGCACCAGATCTGCTGTCCACTGTACAGGTACTTTGGGTGGAAGCTGACTTTAGCTTGGTCTTAGCTCCAGAGGAGCCACATTCCTGGCTATACTCACTAGAACTCTCTAGGTGTCTTGTGCTTTCATCAACAACGCCCCGGTGGTATGCGCTGCCTTGGTCAAGTATTTAAAAACACGAGTATCTCCCCAAATGATCTAGCAGGCCTTGGATGCGTGAGAGAGGGTGATGGTTAGCAATGGTCTTGTGGTTAAGTCCCCGAAAATCAATACATCCAAACCCTCAGGATTAATACTAAATAGAGTACTTTGGGAGGGCCTTGGGCCACCTCTATGCCATTCTCTGTCTCTACACTTGACTTCACAAATCTGTCTCGTGGGGATTATTACAGGTTTTTTTTCTTCCTTTTCTCAGACTACACTCACACTGTTTCATCAGGGGTACGAATGTGGAGTGCTGTTATTCTCTTAACCTGCTACTTTATCACTCCTGGACCTTAAAACCGTTTCATGTTATAGCAGAATGATGCTACACCTGTTTTAGTTTAATTTAGGGAATTCTTATTCTATTTTACATTTTCTAGTTTATAATGCTTACTTATTTATTTTATTTATTAAATTCTATTTTTAACCAACCACATACATCGAGACCTGAGAAACTGTATTTCATTCACATAATGTCACATTAGTCTGAATCACAATAACGCTGAGTCTGAGTGAAACTAGAGCCTCTCCTTTACTATCGTTGACACTATTTCCAAAGGTTGGTCTGAGAGGGACTTCCCACAAGGCACTGATAGATCATAGGTGAGCAGGAGTCTCCAGATGTCGCAGTGTTTACCACACTAACCTGCAGGTCGGTAAGAAAAGGTTTGAGGTCACGTCTCACATAGTTCTTTTTTTCTTGTTTAACCCTCGGGTCAGTGAGTGAAGGAATGTGCCCTGCACAAGCTTTTTCTCATTGTTACAGTAAATCCTGTCATGACTCAAAAAGTGTACCCCTTTTCAAATCCATAATTCTGTGCAGAAATTGCTGTGCGCTCTTTTTGTCTGGCTGCCTTGCATTACTTAACTCTTGAAAGAGCTCAGCACTGTTCTTGTGTCAAATATGAGAGCAGACAAGCTTCTTTAGCCCATCAACTGTCAAATCACCCTTGATGGTTAACATTTCTTTGAAAGTACCAGGCTTTGTTATCTTTAACACGGATTATTTCACACTCAGTAAAGCCCTCCCTGTAAACTCTGGAGCTTGAGAAAAGGTGACTGGACTTCTTTAAAATTTTTGAAGATATCTCACGAATGTAGACGTGCGATTGCTGTCGGGTGGCATAGCCAGATGCCTATTAGATCGTGTGGGGTCAGTGTGGGGTGGTGTGAAGCATCCCTGCTGTTCGTTAGTAATATCTTCCATCCCATGAGGCATAGCCAGGCAGTTTCCAGCCACCCTGGTGTTTGTGGACAGCAAATCACCCACCATGTTGTCAAGGAGCAGGAGTAGGGTGATATCTTCATCCTCCAGACTGCTCACCTTTTCACTTCTGATATACTCAATGAGCAGGTCATACAGTTCTGGTTCACTTATGTTACGTTCACACTGCAGCCTGAAGTGACCCAAATCCAAACGATCTGCAAAAGACTTACACTCAGAAAGTCTCTGGATGATGCAGCCTTACCTTAATCAGCTTACATCATTTGGACATCATTTCCTCTCACTTGGCACCATGCAGAGGCACTAAACGATCCTGGACAAGCCCCCAGTTGCACCAGACCTGGGTGAAATCTGGACTGGTCACAAGCACCACATAGGCTAGGGATCCATGTGTACCCAGTTATGCAAAAAATATCAATTAATAAAGAGGACATCTAGGGTCTTGCCTCGAATGCTAATTTATTTCTGAGCTGCAATTCACTCATTTTAAAAACTGACGCTCATTAAGATAAATTACAAGAAGACAGCTCACAATCATCTAAAAACACTACCAAGCAGTTGTTAATCAACTTAGAACCACTTTAGTGGCATAAAAATACATCTTTCAGTAGCCGTTGATAAAAAGAGGGAACACCAAGGATAGCCTCTTGCCCAAACCACTCGTTTATTTCTGAGCTGCGCATGCGCTGAGCCTGTTAGCCGCTCCAGTGATTACACAGCAGTACAAGAGCACCATCTACTGACGTGATGAGGTATAACGTTAGTACATAAACACTTTACTACTTACAATGAAAATTAAACGTAGCATTTTCCAACCCATGATTATATGTATACTTATGAAAGTATAGCCCATTTGCAGCATACTCAGTCTTCTGCATTTAATATGCAAGTCTGCAAATGCACACATTCATTGTTTTTTGTTTTTTTTTGGTTCTCAGTCCACAGTCCATTGTTTTAGGGATTTTGGAAATGCTGCATGTGCTTAAATGTGCTTAAATATCTGTTGCCAGTGTTTTCAGATTTTCTTTTGTTTAATTGTGATGTTTGCAGGCTTCTTTTTATTACATTACATTTTCTGCCACGCCAAATTAAGTTACCTATGATATAATAAAGATCAATCAATCAATTTATTAAATAAAAGCTTTTAAAAAAAGCAAAGAAAAAGGCTGTTACTGATTTCTTTTTCTGTAACAGAAAAAGAGGGTTTGTGTAATTTAACTTAATTAATTATCAAATGTTTTAGGATTTCCATCTTCCCAGAGAGCTGATTAAATATAATTCTTTCTTACATGCAAGTTTTGACCCAACACATTATAAAGAGGATTTAAAAGGTGGATTCAGCTGAGATGCTTTGCTGGGTCTGCATTTGGCCTCACTTGTAAATACTTTGTTCTTCTTTTAAGCTTTTTAAGAAGTCACTTTGCACATTGCCCCCAGATTTTTATTTTTTAGGAGTTTAAACTGTAATATAACTCCTACTCTTCCAAGCAAGGGAAGACTCACAGGATGAATTAACACACCAGTGAGACCACTGGTGTAAAAGTAAAAGTAACATGTTGACATTTTTTCATTAAAAAGGGACAACTTCTGCATTATTAACTTAGATAAATGATTCAGTCAATTGATGATAATAAAAGCAGGGGCAAAAAATAAGAGACATTAAGATGATATGCAGTGGTTTTTATGTTGCTTGTGTTGTAATTGGCAGACTACGGTACTTATGAATTAATTACAGTTGTACAGGATGTGTCCTCTTCCCTCCAAATACCATGTTGTTACTGCTGTTGTTTACATAGGCCATAATGACAGTTGTGCAGTAGAGCCTCTTCCCTCCTGTTAGGAGTTGCGGAGCTAAGCCTTCCTGTTGTTATTGTTATTGCTCCCGTGGTGTGTTCATTAGCTTCATGCCCCTGGTGATTACGCCAGCGCTGCATCTTCTTTCCTTTCTCCCTGCTCTCCTCCACCACAGGCGCTGTCTTAACTTTGGCACCCTGCCACCAACGCTGTGACCTGGGGGATACTGTGGAAAACTGAGTTGGTGGCAGTGTAAAGTAAAAACTTAAGTTAGAGGGTGACAGAAACAAGTAATATAAAAAGGGACAGCAGAGTACTGCATTTTGTATTCAGGACAGTTGTCTGCGGTCTTGTTTCCTTGTTTCTTCTCTAATATTAATCAGTATTTTACTATTAATAGAACTGTTTTTTTATTCACTTGTCTTGTTCATTTAATGTTTTGTATCGCCTTTAAATGGTTCATTTTCTGGTCTTGTTATTTGAGTTGCTGTGACTTTCCAGTCCTTCATTCATTAGCTCCCTTTAGTGTCCCATTCTGTTCCAGCCTTGTGTCTGTGTTCATTGTTTCCTTGCATCAAGTTAATCCCGTTCCACTATTTATTTGTCTTATTTCCTGTTTTATTTTGGTTGCCTTTTGTTTTAGTTTTTTTGTTGTTGTTCTTTGATTTGTTCTTTACTTTTCTCTGGTCTCTGGGTCTTCTGTCCTCTCTCTCTCTCTCCTCAGCCCCAACCAGTCGCGGCAGATGGCTGCCCCTCCCTGAGCCTGGTTCTGCTGGAGGTTTCTTCCTGCTAAAAGTGAGTTTTTCCTTCCCACTGTCACCAAGTGCTTGCTCATAGGGGGTCATTTTGACTGTTGGATTTTCACTTTATTATTATGTGGTCTTTACCTTACAATGAAAAGCGCCTTGGGGCGACTGTTTGTTGTGATTTGGTGCTGTGTAAAAGATTTAATTGAATTAATGGTTTAAAGTGATGTCATCATTAATTATATCACAATCATCCAACTATTTGTAATAGTTTAGATTGATTATAAAGATGAACTCATTTTTGAAAAATATAGTACTTCCAAAAAAGATAAATTCAAAATCAGAGATCTGCTGTCTCTGCTCTCTGACTCCCCCTCACCATGTGCTGAGACATTGTTGGGCAAGACCCCAAATTTCATCCAGAACCAAAGCTAAATTTACATTTGCAAGGAACCTCCTACACTTGGAACCCTGTCTCCAAATCTATTTCTCGAAGTATTGCCACAATCACTACAAAAATAAAAATTAAAAAAGCCACAGGATTGTGAGATTATTTTAATCTTTTTATTTGGAGTTAAAAATCGAAGTGATTTCAAAAACCTAATAAAGAAAATATTGTGTCTTCCAAAAAAAAATTCAAAGTAAAATTCTGCCTGAGTGGCTGATGACCTGTTACAATGGATAGCTGAAACTACAAATAAAGAAATACATAAACGAAGTTGTGATAAATTACGTCAGTTATGTTTTTAAAGAACTGCATTCAGCAAACAAACTAATAAATAATAAATAAGTAAAGCATTACAAGTATGTCAAACATATAGCTCTGTCATCTCTGCCCTGCAGCTTTCTAATGTGAAAATGTTCCAGATGATTTCCGAGCCTCCATTTTTCATAAGCTGTTCAGTCATTCCTCACATACAGCGCAGAACTTGCAACATAGACAGGTGCTATTTGTTCAAGCGGCAGTCGAGGAAGGGTGACGGAAAAAAAATCAATTTCAAGATCTCCCCCGTGATAACAAATGCAAACAGTGTGCATGCACAAAACACTCTTGAGCAAATCCTAGAGATCCCTGATCCCTCGGGGTTATGCCGCCACATGAATCAATGGGTTCAGTCAAACTGCAGTTACTCCTTGGATTTTATTTTTTTCTCTTTTAAACACCTACAGATGCAAGCAGGGTCAGAGCTCGCTCGTTATGACACCTGACAGCACAAAGGCAGCAGGTAAACTGGAGCTACACAGAAACGCAGACTTTCAGAGAACTAAAATACCAGTGTATTGATTCATCTACGTATGTTAGAGGAGGCTGTTTGCTGCCTTGCTCTGACTCCGTGCTGAACTCTGCATCCTGAAAGATACAAAGAGTCACTGATCACCTCGAGAACCAGCCTGGGTTACCGGGCGGCTCTACCTGTGGGCAGGTAATTAGCACCAGCAAGCAAAATAAAATGATACAAACTGAAAGCTACCAAATGAGTAGCTAAGCCCATAAGTTGTTTGTAATTTTCCCTGTGTACATCACCACATCAGACAATCAAGACATATTTGAAGTGCTGATTTTTTGCTTTAATTCAGGGTGCTTAACAAAAGTATCATATTAACTATTAAGGAATTGGAGCTTCTTTTATTTTTTAGAAATAGTCCCCCACAGTTGACCGATGAACATTTTCATAGCCTGGTGAAGCCTATTCCTTTATCTCACAACTAGTGATTCAGATAAAAGAGCTGGAGTTTTTTAACTTCTTCAAGCAACTTGTTTGCAAGTGTCTAACTCGCATTTAGCAGCTTTTTTCCTGGCACCGTCAATATGCAAGTGAAAGAGGCCATCATTAGAGGCCATCAATAAACCTTTTGAGCCTCTGAAAATGGGGGACTGTGTATAAATGGTTGTAATTTCTAAACAGTTAATACAATACTTTTTTGCACCCCTATTAAATGAATTATGGTGTTGAATCAGCACACAGTGGTGCAGGACAGTATATTTGGTATTAGAGCATGAGGAGAGTGATGCTGTTACACGCGTACAACACAGCAGAGGTCACTCGGAGATGCCCACAGTGTACAAATATGGCCACTGTATATGACATACCAAGGAAAACATAAACATTCGATATTGTCACAAGTGAAACGCTAAAACTTCTTTTGCTTTTATTTGGTAACAAAGAAACGTAATATTTCACAAAGACCTAGCTTTGCTGTTACCATGGATACGTATAAAGTTATGGGCATTAACAGGGCTGTCTGATCCTGACTTGAACCATATAAAACGGATAGTAACAACCAAAGTCACTTTGTTCTTGCCCGTGAAATAACTTTGGTGACAGAAAAAAAAAATCATTACCAGCAACATAAATATAAAGATGTCAAAGAAAAGAAAGAAATTAAAATCTGCTAATGACTAAAGCCAAACCACTTACCAAACTGCTTTTTCTACACTTTGCCTCAGTCAATTTTAAACGACCTTTGGCCCAGAAAAGAAGGTGGCACTTTTGGATCATGTTCACGCCTGGCTTCTTCTTTGCATGCTACCACTCTGACCTGCATTTGTGGATGACACGGCAAACTGTGCTCACAGACAATAATAATAATAACACATTTTATTCATAAGTGCCTTTCATGACACCCAAGGACACTTTACAGAGCTGAAAATGATTTATGGAAGTGTTCTTGAGCCCGGGCAGTGATTTCCATGCCGGGGCTCATGCCTGTTTTTAAAGCAGTGTCGCCTGAGGGCGCGAAGATCTGAAGCGTTCTCGACTGACTCTCAGCTTTCTGATGATATTACGTACTTGCAGATAATAAGATAATAAAAGTCTTTTCTTTGAGGAACATTATTCTGAAATTCCACCACAATTTGTAGATGCAATTTTTTCTTCAGATTAGTGAACATCTGTCCATCTTTACTCCTGAGAAACTCAAACTTATGCATATTTAGTCGAGGGGGTTACAACTTTTTTGAAAGATTATTTTTAAAAGATTATTTAATTGTGGAGGTCGTGACACAGAATTTACTGCCGAAACAAAATTACAAGAAATTCGGAGGATGGAGGAGCATCAACATTTTACAGGTCCTACCACAGGAGGACAAATAGGACTGTATGAATGTGTAAGAATGTGTGGGAGTGTAAGATGCAGAGGTACGTAAACAGAAAACGCTTGCACACGGCAGTTGATGTGAGATTTATGAAAAACTGCAGCCAAACACTGCAAAAAAATGTGCTGCAGTTCCCACAGTGCATTTCTTTAGCGCTGATATCCTACGTGATCCGTTTGGTTGAGTTCTGTTTTTTTTCCTGTTCCTGTATACCGTTTCATGCCACCGTTGCAGGAAAATAAAATAGTTTTTCCACACATTATGCAAATGTAAATGTTCTCTTGCTTTATAATGTGAAACCATGTGCTTGTGAAAGCAGCATCTGAAGAGGAAGTCAGTTATCTTAGGAAAAATCAAAGCCTACTACAGTACAGTACGTATTCACTGTCAATGAAGGATGGGACCGTTAAGAAAATAGAAGGTGGGCAATAGAACTTCTAAAGTCCACCATCATTTTCACTAAACATCTAAGCATTTTGATACCTGCTTTTGCACAGTGCATTGTGTAACAGTCATTTTATGGTTCACTGACCTGAACTTTCTTGATTCATCTGTTTGAGCTATTTTGAGAAGCGCATCTTCCCTGCTGAAAATGTCAAAAAATCATTTTAGAAAATCCTTTAAAATATTGCCTAAAGCTTCAACAGGGTCAGTAATCCTCAAATTTTAATTACACATGTAAGAAGATTAAAACAAACAAAAACAATATTCACTTAATTTCTGCGTCTCTATTCACAGATCAGTGCACCTTACTGCTGGAAGATGATGGCATGGCCTGACAACATGCTGCTATTCATTTTCTATCTTAAGCAATTACTTCTGACATTGCACATCAGCCGTGACAAACTGTGACAGCTCGCGACATCCGGGACTGACATCGCGAGGAACGTGACAGCGAAATGAACCTTGAGATAAAGAGAGAGGAGGAGGAGATGGTGGGAGTGAGACAGCAAAGTGTCAGAAGAAAATAGCCAAACATCGGTGGGGCATTACTGAGTGAACCACGAGGAGGTGAAGTGGACATAAAATGGTGAAGAGGATGCTGTTGTTGGGGGAGGGCGCCACGGTTGTATGGATGTGAAAGCTATTTTTATACACTGAAAACGCAGCGAGACGACACCCATTGTTTAGTACTTTAATTTTAGGATGTGAGCTGGAGGAAAACCTGTGCTGATAACGTTTGCAGTCAAACTTTATTTTAGGTCCGCCTGCCTATCATTATCCAGCATAGGAACAGAAACAGCAGCCCCTGGCGAGTGTCACTAATAAGGTAGGAGTTCTCGGGACTCTGGTGAATACTAATGAAGAGCAAAAGTATTTCTCATTAGTCGGCCTAATACTGTGCTGGTGGACACGTTCAGTCGAAGCTTTGTGTCTGCAAGGTGAAAAGCAAATTTGACATTTTGAAAGGGGCTGATGGGAAGGAACAAGTCTCCCCTAAAGCAGATCCATTTTCTCCACGGTAACTAAGGTCAGTCAAATTTAGAGGCTCGTACTCGCACAAAACATAGCGTGGCCATTATTTTATATTACCTCCCATTCGCGCGTCTGCTTGTTCATCTGCATGCGAGTTCAGTGGAGCTTTGTTGATATAATTGTAGTTGCAGACATGTATATAAAAAGGCAACTTTTTAAATAATAACAAAAATAGTAATAAACTGTATTTATATAATTTCAAAGTGGTTCACAGAAAGAAAAAAAATCATCCAAGATGTGGTTGAAAACAAATACAAGAAAAAACTATCAACCACCTATTAAATGTTCATGAAAGCTTTGCAGCTTATAAATGTTTTAAGTAGAGACTTGAATGACAATAAGGATGTTGACCTTCTAATCTCAATGGGCAGACTGTTCCACAGATTGGGAGCTCTAATGGCAAAGGCTCACTGACCTTTGTGTACCAGCAGAGACCTCCGAATAACCGGTGAACTCCATCCAGTGATCTAACTCCGTCCCCAGGTACGTAGGGGACTGATGTGTATGTGTTGGGGAAGGGCCATTAAATGCTTTAAGTCATTAGTACGATTTTAAAATCAATTCGAAATGGAAGGTAATGTGATCTTTTGGTATCAAGAGAAAACTTCTAGGAGGAAAAAAAAGGCGGGAGAAAGAGAGAAAAGAAGCTCACTAAATCAAAGCATTCTTTAAGTTCAGATGTCTTTATTAACCTTTATTGATTTGTACAAACCCAATTATACCCCAAATAAGCTGCTACACATTCTGAATGTGCTGGTGTGGAGAGTTTTTTTTTTCCTCTGTGGTGTGGTGTGTGTGAAGATTTAAAATGAACACAGAACTATACAGAAAACAAGGAAATATGACCTCTGGGTTACAGTTTTTGGTGCAAATTCAGTCCAGTTTCAGCACCTGCAATATTCTGTGTTATCATGGCAGCTGTGTCTAGCCACTGCTTTCACACAAATTGCTGCAAAAAAAAAAAACAGACAAAGAACACTACATTTAAGATTTAGTGAAGGAGAGAGACAGAGAGATTTCATTCACACTGTTATGGAGGTCTCAGTTGATGCAGTGCAGAGAGGAAAGGAGGCAAGCAGGGTTGGGGGACATGAATAATTCAGCAGCTCTGCCACAGCGAGCCCCGGATTCCCATCCTCCACTCCACCAGCCTCGATCCCAGAGGAACCACAGCGGGGTTGTAGTGCAGCTGAGCCGGAACTGCATTCGCACTGGTGTCACATTCCACAGTGGACACCAGCTTTAGGTGTTCAGGTGATGATGGAAATCTCCAGAAACTGCAAGCAGAGATCATTGTTTTCTGTCATCCTGAACCTTATCATACCTGAGTGCAAGCCTTGAACTTGGGTATATGTAATGATAAAGCATGGCACTACGGGGAAGAGCCGTGATTGGCACCAGAGGAAGTTTGGAAATTTATTCTGCTATTTCCCCGAGTGTAAGCAGCTTAGGATGAGAACATCAATGAGATGCTAAAAATGCAAATTTGATGCAAAATGTGAGCTAAGCAAGCAAAGTCAAAAATACTGGGATGGATGGATGGATGGATGGATGGATGGATGGATGGATGGATGGATGGATGGATGGATGGATGGATGGATGGATGGATGGATGGATGGATGGATAGATA
>VOQJ01002233.1:1406-13669 GCA_015052665.1 Apistogramma diplotaenia | reverse complement strand
AGCAGAGATGAGTTTGAATCAAAGGTGCTGATGCTCAGATTCAGTCACTGAATTCAACATTTATACAACCTGTATGCTGTCAGTGTGGGTGACAGCTGTGAAATACTGGCTTACATCTTTTTGGGTTATATCTTTTTTCTTTTTGAATTCATCTCATCCACACAGAGCAGTAAACCTCAGAGCAGCAGCAGCAGCTGGTCACAATAGAAAGCTGTGATTCTTCTCCATGCAGAGCCACTATAACTGATCCCAAGGTTCCTCCACCTTCTGAATCCCACTGTAACCCCTGAGTATCCTCATGTTTGTGGTTAGGTGTGGAGGCACAGCCGCCCTCTACTATGTAGACACACAGAATAGAGCTGCTTTTAAATTCCCTTTCATAGCTTCTGTCCTGCATAACAGATTCAAGCTGAGTGCATTTATTAGGATTAAAATTATACAGGGATAACATTTGTATTCTCATGTATTATTATTATTTATTATTATTATTATTACAGTAATATAGTATGAGGTTCTGTTAGCTTTACACAAAAATAACTGGTAGAAACATCCTAACAGCTACTTTTACTTTCTTACTTTGAGTACATTTCAAAGTACTTTTTTACTTTTACCTAAGTGAAGAGCTTGACTTTTACTTCGATTTGTTCCTAAAATCGTATTAAAATAAATTCATTTTTTTATAGTAAATGTACTTTACTTTTTCCGCATGCATACACATAACAATAACTTCAAGAGTGACTGTAGACAAATCCTGTTTCTGTCACATGAAATAGATTAACATTAGAACTGCCAAAGGGGTCACTGGCATTTTACAAATCAACTAAAACCCTATAAGCTTATATTTCATAACTTTTCCTAAAATGGATTTTATTCATTATATCGTAAATTTTAGGATGAAAAAAAAAGGAAAAACAAATATGACCACTATGTATAAATAAATAGATAAAAGATGAATGAATATTGCAGGACGGAGCTGCAATATTTATTCATCTAATAATTAATGTACTAAAAATTTGTTTATGTTGTTGTTACCAGCTGTGGGCTCAGTTTTATAATGTAGGCAATGAGCTGTTCAGTCTGTGCGCTGTTGTTCTTAATTTCTGTGTAAATAATACCTCGTTATTCAATATATATTTCTATAATTTTATTCTTCTGCAACAATTAAATTACTTTATTGTGTTATTTTGTTGTATTTCAGTAGATTCTAAAGTTTACTTTTTCGATCTGTAATGAAATCTAAAAAATAATAATAATAAAAGTAATAAATAATAATCTATATCATTTGTAAAATGAATAAACCTCTAAAACTATTTATTTACTTTTGGTTATTATTATTTCATTTATTGTAAACTTCAAAACATCATGGTCATTTTGTTTCACATTTTCCCCTCCTTATTCCTGCCTCTCAAACCTAATCCTCATCATGTTGGCCACATGGATGCCTAATCAGCTTGTGGAGACTTAGAAAACCAATATTAACCATGCATAACCTTTTAAACCCACCGCAGCCTTTGCATGCCTCACAAAAGCTTCCTGCGGCTTGGCCCGTTCTTTTCAGACTTCTCAGACTATAGACTTAGCACAGTTAACATCAGTGTAAGACTAGATCACATACTGGTCAGCACACAATAACCAGGCCTTCTGTCCTCTTTTATGAGACACTCAGAGGGGAATACAGGAAAGGCTGCATAAGCCGACTCACCCACTGAACCCCCAACATGACCGAGTAAACAAATAAAGAGAATCTGGGGTGTTAACAGGTGCAATCCTGTCACATTTATGCATCGTTAGCTGCTTGATGGTTTGAAACACAATTTGTTCTGCAGTCATTCAGAAGCAGACAGGAATAAGTGGTGCTGTTGTGAAAGACTAGTGACTTATGTAATAATATAATAATATATAATAGAATAGGTTTTATGAAAAATTATATGGAGTTTCTTTAGACATCTTTGCTGTCAACAAAAAACCCACAAACCACACCTAATGGCATTTACTGGCACTAACCTGCCAGTAAATGACCCTCTAATTCTTGAGCCACTGCCTGCACCTCAGACAACTTCTCTTAAGAACCTCACAAATCAAACAGCTGTGGATTTTTAGTCCAACTACCAACCAGTTTCCTCTCTAATTTCCCTAATGGCTCGTACCAAATATATGCAGCATAACGGAGTCTACTCCAAGCTAGAACCCTTTTAAAAACTCACCACTCTTCCAGTGTTTCAGAGGTTTGTACGGAGACCGACTTTTACTGCCTCCACCTGCAGTCTTCTCTTTAAGGAATGTCCAGTGATCTGCAGTGGTAAAACCATACAGTGACACTCCTGAACTGGGCTGAGTAGGGGTCAACATAGACCCTTCTGTGTGAGCACCATCCACAACTTCCTCCGTCACCTTGCTCACTTTCACTGCCCACTCTGTTGCTGTGCCCGGGGTGTGAGAAAATCCTGGGGAACTGATGGTTGGAGAGGTAACAGAAGGAGGAACGGTGGTGGGTTTAGGATTTGCGAAAAAGAAACTCCACCACTGGCCTCTCACAGGAGAGAAGAAGAGGAAGAAGAGTGCAAAGAAGAGGTGGACAGGTTCCATCATCTGTCTGTGGCTCTCACAACCTGATGCTCTCTGATCTGTTTAACTGCAGCTTCGAAATACTGCACATGTGCAAACATGAGAGGTAAGGAGGCAGTGAGAGCAATGGCAAGACTTAAACCTCTCACAACATATGAGAAGTTACTAGCACTGGTCACTCCTGCAGGGTGCAGAAGAAATCCAGGAGATCCAGTGGGACAAAAAAGATTGTAAAAAAAGAACAAGCTGTTTGTCTTCAACTGCCTCTTCCCTTCCCTCTTCTTTTCCTCTTCGTTATGACCTCCCTTTCCCTGGCAGTCTCTTTCTCTTACCCCGTTTCCAACTCCCTGACATCTCCTCTCTGCACACCCCCACCCTCCTTTTTCCCTGTGTAATTATTGACTCCCCCTCCTCTGGAAGGGGCACTCTACAACACAGCTGACTTGATTTTCTCTCCTGTTTCCTCTCAGACAAGAAGATTAGAGTGTTTGTTAACAAGGCCTCAATCCTCCTCCCCCTTTCTTGCATCTCCTCCTGTTTCTGTGTGTGTCCTTTCGATCTCACATGTAGTCTACAAATCATTACGCACCTTGTTAACAACACAACAGAAATGTCAGTGAACATATGAACATGTGGGGAGTGTGACACAGGGAAGTGACCTCATGCAAAAATAGTCTTGACTGCTACATGTGTGGCAAAGGTACGCGCATCAGTAATGGTGTGTTTGAAATGCCTTTAAGGGAGTACTAATAATCTGTGTCACTAGCACACTGTGCTGCAGGGCTGTGAGGCTCTCAGTTGTTCAGGTCCTCATCATCAGCTTTAGATTAAGGTTAAAATTCATCTGAATATGGACAAGTGGAATAGCCAAACTATTTTACAGGGACACAGAAACTGATTTATTATAGATTTTCCTTCCAGCATGAAAGGAAAAAAAAAATTTGTTCACACATTCTTTTCATTTGCTTATGAAGACATGGCTTCCCTGAAGAAGCACACCATGAAGTCTGACTCATTTGCAGGTCTTTTTAATGTAAACCTCAATTATCTGTAAATTTGCTGATGTTATTCAATAAATGTCATAAAATAATTATTGTGTAGCTTGCTGATTGTGCCTTTACTGGATGTAACCTTAACAGGTTTCATCATTAGTCGTGTGATGTAGCCAGAGTCCAAAGCAGGGGTGGAACATTTGGACCCTAGAGACTCCGTAAATATCACCCCCTCAAAAAAAAATGGTATTATTGTAGCCAGTTTTATTTTAGTGTTAACTTAGAAAAAAAGGCCTGTAATAAAGCTTTGAGTGCTGCCTTTTAAAGCTCAGCTTGTGCTACATTCTCAGTAACATTAACAGATAAGAATCAGGCTCTGTTTCTCACTTTTTTGGGAACGCTGCTTTCTTCATCAGTATACTATTATTAAATATGAGCTATACAGGCATGTTACTGCTGAATAACTTTTTGCTTTGTTGCTCTTCACATGATAATAGTCCTCTGGTCTGTCTCTGAACAAGATAAATGGTTATCTAAGTCCTCAGCATCACTATCAAGTTTGAAACTATTTTTGTCCACTGTGCTTTGGGGGGACTAAACCACTGGCAGCTCTTAGAGGGGGTAATAAATGAAAGCTATGATGTTATTTAAGATACATGTAGTAGCCCCATTACCTGTTTAATCATCCAACCTTAATTGTTTGCTTACTGTGTGAGGAATTCTTCTTTTTTCTCCAAAAATGTCTCACAGAACCACAGTTTTAAATACTCTCATGTCTGGCCCTGCTTTTGTTGAACAGTACTAAATAAAACTACTGAAAACATTGCACGGGGAGGTTCATTTAAAGGACACAGAGGGAAAGCTCTGCTTCACTGCTTCATCTCCTTTTGGACGGTTTTTTTGGTTATATTGCACATATCATCACAAATCATCAAATTCGCTGTATTCAAATTTTGTGGTATTATAGAACATAAGAGAAGATTGGTTTTAGAGATTAAAGTGTCATTTTTATTCTTCATAAACAATTGAACAATTGAACAACAATTACACAAATATTGCAGTTTGGATTGCAGATTGAAAAAACTGACATTGGAATAGTTCTTTACAAATTTCCATTTCCAAAAGACTCTTATAATTGCTGTCTAATCATAAGAGTCCTCAAATGTTTGTTATGTAAAAGCAGGAAAAAGGATTTACCTTATAGCGAGCACTCATTAGCTTAGTGACTAAAATTAAGATGATTGTTTCTTAATTGCAAAGACAAAAAAGTGTGGACTCTGCTGCAGCTCAGTGATCATAGAGCAAGGACAGGGGCCCCATGCTGCTGACGACAAAGGCATGCCTGTTCTGTTGTGTTGTGTCTCTGTTCGTGAGGTCCAGGATGAAGGATGCAGCGCTGCTAATGACTGTATGGAGGTGTTTGCTCAGGTTTGAATTTAATGTTATTTTTCTTCTTTGTCTTCCTTTTTTCTATTTGTCTTCCTCAAAATAATATATAAACAAAACAATTTAGTAAATGTCCTCCATTTGAGTTTGAAGGGGTACTTTAGTTAATTGATGAAAAAGTGAAGCACAAACTAAAAATAAAAGTTTGAGAGAGTAAAAGTTGCATCTTTTGAATAATGCTGCCTGCAGCACTGGAGCACAACTTCAACTTGAAAGGTGAGCGTCCTCTGTTTGACTAACACTCAGCTAGTTGTTATTGCGTATCCAACATGCAAGTACAGGTGACTGCCCGTGACCAAAGCAATAGAAAGAAGGTTTTTGGTGCAGTACCCTCTTTGCGTCCAGCTTCAAATTTCACCTGACGACAGCCAGTCAAGGAACACAAATTTTCCCCTAGTAACGCATGCTACTCAGGGAAAATTTATACTGAATTAAGTCTGAAACAACATTTTCCCATTCACTGACCAAACAGAACATCAACCTAATTCGCTCATTCAAAGGTTTAGACAAGTATCACTGCCTATCAACAAGTAGCTTTTATCTACAACCATCATAGACATTGTTCGGTAGTTGAACGAATTAAAAATACATTTGCAAACAACTATTAACATTCACTTCTTCCTTCTAGCTGCCTTACCTCCAAACTGCTGGTTGTTGGCTAAAGGTGTCTGTAAATAAAAAATGATCATAACCTAAGAGTCCAACTCACAAAGCATGAACAGTTGTGGGATAAAATGGGTGGGTTGGTCTGTAATGGACCAGATGATGCATTCAACATTTAAAGACTTAGTTTCTCTCCAGTGGGAGAAGCTCGATTAGTCAGGGATGAAGGGGTGTAGAGTAGAGCACTGGGAGAGGATGGCTTAGTGGGGTTCAGAAAGGTGATCCTAATGCTCTGCTACAGTGAAATAATACTAATAGGAAGGTTGGTGGTTTGATTCCTGCCTGCTCCAGTCTACATGCCAACAGTCAGGATACTGAACCCCAAGTTGCTCTGTGATGCAACCGTCAGAGTATGATGTTACATTTGCACTTTGAAGTAGAAAACAGTGCTTGTATGAATGGGTAAATGCAAACATGTATAAAACGCTTTGAGTGCTCAGCTGGAGTAGAAAAGTGTTATATAAGAACTGTTACATTTACCATACCCTATGTATCGTCTCCTCAATTCAATTTTATTTATACAGCGCCAAATCACAGCAAATAGTCATCTCAGGGCGCTTTTTATTGTAAGGTAAAGACCTTACAATAATTACAGAGTAAACCCAACAATCAAAACAACCCCCTATGAGCAAACACTTGGCGACAGTGGAAAGGAAAAACTCCCTTTTAACAGGAAGAAAGCTCCAGCAGAACCAGGCTCAGGGAGGGCAAAACTTTAACTTAACTGATTTGTCAATCTAAATAAAACTTTGCACAAACATTGTCACACATGCAGTGATTATTGACATCTATGTTTTTAAAAATATTCTACATCCCAGTTGATTTTTCTATACACCAATCAGGCAAAACATTATAACCACTGACAAGTAAAATGAATAACACTGATTATCTCTTCATCATGGCACCTATTAGTGGGTGGGATATATCAGGGAGCAAGTGAACATTTTGTCCTCAAAGCTGACGTGTTAGAAGCAGGAAAAATGGGAGAGCATAAGGATTTGAGCGAGTTTGAAGGACCAAACTGTGGTGGTTAGATTACAGGGTCAGAGCATAGAAAGGTGTCAGAGTACACAGTGAATCACAGTTTGCATAGGTGCAGACCAGTCAGGGTGCCCTGAGCCCTGTCACCTGCCAAAAGCACCAACAATAGACACGTGACCATCAGCTCTGGACCACGGAGCAATGGAAGAAGGTGGGTTGTTCTGATGATTCACGTTTTCTTGTGTGTGTGTGTGTGTGTGTGTGTGTGTTGCTTACCTGGGGAACACCTGACATGTACCACCTACCTAAGCATTGTTGCAGACCATCTACACTCTTTCATGGATACAGTATTCCCTGATGGCTGTGGCCTCTTTCAGCAGGATAAAGCTCCCTGCCACAAAGTAAAATGATTCAGGAATGGTTTGAGGAGCACAACAACGAGTTTAACTAAGTTGGCTTCCAGATTCCCCAGAACCCAATCCAAGGGAGCATCTGTGGGATGTGCTGGACAAAGAAATCAGATCCATGGATGCTCCACCTCGCAACATCTTGTTGCAGATACCACAGCACACCTTCAGGGGTCTAATGGAGTGCATGTAGTAATGAGTCAGGGCTGTTTCAGCAGCAAAAGGGGGCCCACACAATATCAGGCATGTGGCCATTTCATTACCCCTTTGAGAATGGGACATTACATTCTCCATTTGTATCCACGTGTCTCGTTATTGCACACCACCCTTACATAACTTAACGATCACCAAAATCTCTGTCTGCAACAGAATCTTGTTCAAGTGAGATGACCGCAGAGTGTTTGAATGCTCTGCTCAGTATATCGGCATGTAGGCTAGAATGTCTGTTAGCAAACCTATGGTGTGAAGTCAGTAACATGTTGGCATGTTTGTTCAGTGTTGGTGCAGAACTAGGATGCTTGCCTCAAAGAAAGAAAGCAAAAAGATTAATCAAGCTTTAGCTGGACATAATAGGGATCTTTAGATTGTTTTTACACAGTGACAATAACACAGTGTAGTAATGCCTAAAATGACCTTAAAATAACTGGTACTGAACCCTTTTTGATTTGACTAAGGTTTTATAACTTGTAAAATGGGATTTTGTACGAACCTGCAAATGTATTAGTGACATGTTAGAAATTAGTCTTTTGTCTCTTAGTTTTTCAGTCTTGCGACTGCAACGGAAATAGTTAAAGGTCAATAAACTGTAAACAAACGAGGCCTCTCGGCCACATTGAGCAGTAAATGAAATAAAAAGATGTGCGCAATTGTAAACATGAGCCCAGTCAGGCATTATGGTGTCACAGAGTAACAGACAGAAAGTTGGGCTTTCATGTGCAAAGGCTGGTGAGCTGCTCCACATTCTTATGAGTATTTTCAGACCCTCTGTTTTCTATACATGGTGACCCCATTTAGGGCCCCTGGATTCCAGGAGGAGTAACCCCTTCACCCTTCACCTCTCCCTCACTTCCTGCTCTACCTAGCAACCACCCTAACAATAAACTCTAATTGGTTTACTGTCACAGCCAATCCCACGGATGAAGCTATGAATTTATATACAAAAGACAATGTTTAAGTGACTGTGGGAGACACAACAGGAATCACAGTGTCCTTGTGGATATTTGTGTCAAACTGTATCAGATCGAAAGCAGTTTTAGTCATATTCGTGATGTTTCAGATACCAAAGGATGCCACTTTTAAACTAAGATGTGTCCTATTTTAGCCAAGTTATCAGAAAACAATGTTATACATTTGTGTACATAAATGTCTTAACAAGAAGAAGCTGTATCAGTGTAACATGGACACGTCAGTTAATTTCCAGCATAAATATTTTAGAATAAAAACTTTAACGAAAACATGATATAGACACAACCATCAAAATCAACGGTAATGTGCTGTGCTTTGTTCACACATGCTAGCACTCTCCCGCCACCTTGTGGTCAAAAACAGTCAATTGCATAGACTTCAGAGAAGACCAGGTGAAATTAAACTGTGGAAGATTAATGTACAACTGGCTAAGATGCAATAAATCAATTCACCTCTAACTCATGTCCAGTTAAACAAACAAGCAAACAAACAAAAAAAGAAATATTGTCAGTTTTGTGCAAGAGTGACATTCAGTTGAATTTCATTTATACATCACCAAATTGCAGGTTAGGGAAAGGGGAGCCACCTGCTGCGAGTGGTTGGTGGGTTAGGACAGAGAGAAGACAGCATGAAACACACGAGGAGTGAAAAGAAGGGAGGGGACAAGAAGTGCTGACTGCAGTGTGGGAAGTCCTCCAGTGGCCCGAGCCTACAGCAACATAACAGAGGGATGGTTCAGGGTCGCCTGATCCGGCCTAAAATATAGTTCTATTCAAAAGACAAGGTTTAGGTATTAAAAGTAGAGATGCATTGTTATATACGGGTGTGAAGTTAAACTATTGTAAAATTAAAGCCACATTAACCATTAACTGAACTTTTGTCACTTTGAGTAATGAAGCAATTCCATTCAAATGACACAATCACACAATGAGTACCGATCAAGAGACATTTGAGCTCAGTTAATGAGGCTGTGACAGTACACACAACAACCACTGGGAAACAGGAACATAACTACAAGAAAATATCTCTTACACTATACATGGGAGCATATAGATAAATACACTGTTGTACATGAAAAAAACCTAAAACGTCATGTCACATTAGCTCTGTGTGTGTGTTCATAATCCTGAAGTGTGTGTCTGTGTGTGTGTTCTTAGTTTTGTGTGTTTGTACTTTGAAGTACTTTGCCAATTAGAGCGAAAGAGGTTTTGGCTCACAGTGTTAGAACAACAAAAGAACTCATTTACAAGGCAATACAGACTATAACTTTGTTTTCAGGAACATTACATACAATTTTATTTCATCCATGCAAACTACAACATTTGTGGACACTTATCTTTAACAAGCACAAAATTGTCTATGCACTCCAGGAGGGTTTTATTTATTGTAGTTTCTTTCATTTCTGTATGTGCATGTGTGTGTATGTGCATGTGTGTGTGTGTATTTTACCCCAGTAGGTTTGACTGACACCTCCTCTTAACCAACCCTAAAGCTTTTAGCTGGGTGGGTGAGCTGCGCAGTTGTAAACAGAGAGGACCTGTTCTCAGGTAAACGTACCTCACACACACACTTTCAGACACTCAAACATGTGCAGACACTGTAGCCACCAGCCAAGCATTCAATGAAGCCTGTGTGGAAAGCTGTTTTCCCATCCCTCCCTTCCGCTTCCACTCCTATGTATGTATTTTCATGTCATATTTCTAGGCCTTTCTATTTGAAAAAGTGGCCAAGAAAGGCTGCCCACACACTAAAAACCAACACTGCCAACATAAATGGTGAGTCATTATAGACATTAAACCTCTCGTCAGCATAGGAATGGCCAAAAGAACCACAGACAAGCGTCAGTAACAGTACTACTAAAGTCAGGGCCTGGCCAACAGTAAAACTCTACTCTACAGAACACACAATGAACATTTTTAAATTTAAATTGTTTTTTTTCTTCAAAAACCGCTGAAACTGAAGCAACATGGTAGCTATTTTAAAATCTGCACAGATGCTGAGACATTAATTTTCCAAACTTGTAATTGACTCTTCCATCACTGAGGGGCAGCAACGCTTTCTAGGTTTGCTCCTTCACACAGTTAAGGTTCAGTGGAGACTGTGTGTGTGAGTGTGATAGCATCTGTCTGTCTGATCGAATCTCCTTTGCGTCCGGGATGACAGGTGGGACAAAAGGAATGCCTGGAATGTGAGAGGTGATGGGTGACGTGCACAAACGCACACATACACAAGGAGAAATAGCCTCACTCTTTGATCCACTGGCTCAACCCACTGCCACGGTGAAGACAAAAGGGGACCACCTGCAGACAGGGGCATTGTGGCCTGGGAATGAGTCAAAATCTATCAGTCTCTATTAGATATCTTCTGGATAGGTTCAAATAGGCTGTTCCTGCCAAAACACCTCAGGCAGGAGTAAGAGTGCCTCAAAAATCATTTCAATCATTTCAGACAAATGAAGACGTGCTTTTTAAAGTCCCGTAAGTAAAAGAGAAAAAATGTTACTGTACTGTACTGAAATAAAAACTCAGGTTAAAAAACAATGCTTAACCATCGAGTGATGAAAAATTATACAGTGATTTAGCCTGCCTGATCTCCTTCTGCAAGTTGTTCCAGAGTCATAGTCCCCAAAGAACTCTGCTCGGGATCATAGGATGTATGTTTGCATGGGAAACATTTTATGACTTTAAAATGAAAGTAAAATATACAGGTGCAGTGCAGGAACACTAATTGCCATTATGTGGATTCTAATAAGTTAAATATTGTAGCAGCATCGTGTATCAGTTCAGGTTTAGTTGGCTTATTTTAGCTAGGACAGAGAGGATTTGCAACATTTTTGTAATGAAGGCATGGATAAGAAGGGAACAACATTTGTCTTAAATACGCCTGAAAAATACGACACACTTCACCTAGTCGTGAAAAGCTGTCATATTGTAACACTTAGAGTCACATTAGCTTTTTTAGATGCATCATAATAGTTTATGTGTGTATTATTAAAGTGTTGGTGTTGGGTGAGAAATACAACTGGGACTGATGTGCACAAAAATACACTGTTCAAAAAACGTAAAGGAACACTTTGAAAACACATCACATCTCAATGGGGGAAAACAATGCTGGATATCTATGCAGACATGGACTGGAAAGAAAGGATGCCACATTGTCCAGTCTGTAGAGGTCTGTACATCCCTCTATGCATCTGCCTATCTGCCTCCCCAGACCATCACTGATCTACCACCTAACCAGCCACACTCAACGACGTTACAGGCAGCATAATACATAACAACTGTCACATGGTAAAATGGTAAATGGACTAGTTCTTGTATAGCACTTTTCTACTCTTCAGAGCACTCAAAGCGCTTTGTACAACACATTTACATTCACACATTCACACCACATTCATACAAGCACTTCCATGTTTTAACTAAGCTAAGTGCTTTCGATCTAACATTCACACGCATTCATGCTCCAACACTTGCGTCGGAAGGCAACTTGGGGTTCAGTATCTTGCCCAAGGATACTTTGACATGTAGTCCGGAGAAGCCAGGATTCGAACCGCAAACCTTCCGATTGGTAGGTGACCTGCTCTACCTCCTGAGCTACAACCACCCCTGAGCTACAGCTCACCCCATGAGCTCAGGGTGAATCTGCTCTCATCTGTGAAAAACAAAGGACCCCAGCGGTGCACCTGCCAATGTTGGTATTAAATGGTAAATGCCCGTCAAGCTCCACAGTGCCAGGCAGTGAGCACAGGGTGTTTGGTCACTGTCAGCTTACTAAAGAACATCAGTGCATATTTGGCCAATCTTAAACACAACTGTAGTTTATCCATATGCCCAATCCCATTCATATAATCAGTAATCTGAAACTATTTTTTCCAAGACCTTGCCATGGATGGAAGTTTACATTTAAGTGTTTTAAAATGGCTGAGTTAAGAGTTGGCTTTTTGTGAAATAGGCAAACTAGCTGTTTTTAAATATTTAGATATTCAGGCACTTAACATGATGTCAGTGAGAAATGAATAATGTCT
>VOQJ01002227.1:2061-14314 GCA_015052665.1 Apistogramma diplotaenia | reverse complement strand
CAGACATATTTGCAGGCACTCCCTTAAAACACACGGCTTTCCAGGATCTGAGAAAAAAAGAGTGGCTTATTTTGCTTTGCACGTCCACAAATGAAATTTCAAAGGGCATATTAAACAGTTTGTCATGCATAAAGCAGTTCCTGCGGTAGCAGTGGCTGCCAATTACACAAATAATTAAATTCAGCCTAATACTGGAAAGGCAGGCCTTCGCAGCAGACTGAAAGGATTTGAAAGAGAGAGGCGGAGCAGAAATAAACTGATTCTACGTTTAAACACCTTCAGTTATACTTGTACTTCAAACCACACATAAACCCAGAGTGTGTAACTATAAAACGCTCTACTCAGCCAGTGACGTGACAACAAAGGCAAATGATTTAAGAGTATATTTAGGAGTAATGGCAGCCATCTTCTAGACTACAGGTTACACATATGTTCAGGGAAAAATAGATGTGCATAATAAAACAAATGGTACCTGCTGTTAACGTTTAATTCAAATTATTCATTTTCTTAAACACAGTTTTAGTTCAGACAGACCAGCTGGTCTCAGTATCGGCCCACACTCAAAATATTTGTTATACAAAGTTTTATATTCCTCTTCTGGGTCACTGAGTACTTAAAGCACCAATTCAGTACTTTACAGTACAGGATTGGCACTTAATATAAATATATATTTGCCTCACGTTTATCTAAAATTTTTATTTTACTATTTTTAAAGTTGTAGGTTAATAAAACCCAGTAAAGTGTTCATACAAAAAGAAATAACATAACATGTTACTAAGATTATCAAATGTTTTACTTTACTAAAATCTGAGAAACCACTGGTTTGCATTTTATGCAAAACTATGCACTTTAGATAAATTATGAATAATTTAGATCTTTGTGTTTGAGGCAAACCTTAATCGTGAAAGTAACTTGGAAAACATAATGTAGCATAAAATGTAAATAAATAAAAGTAACTATATCAAGTGCACTAATGTCACGTTTCACCATGTTGTAAGAAATTGCATTGTAGGATCACAAAAAATGTTCCTGTAAAGTTCAAAGATTCAAATGTAACACTGCCACGGGGGTGCACCACATTGCCGGGCTTCCCTGCTGTTTTATCCCTGTGTATGGAAACCTCAGCAGACGTTTTGTTTTGACTCCACTGTTTCTGATTAGACACATTAATGAGTCCGGCAGGGATTCACTTATTACAGTCAAAATGTATTTTGCAGCACAGAGAATGTACAGATAGAGCTCCCATTTTATGCATTAATAAGCTGTATGTACAGTCAGGCTGCTGCCTCTTTCACCTGCAGGATCTGCTTTAAATTGCTTTAGTCATCATCTGTAAGCGCTGCAGTCCAGTGAGGACTGGCTCTAATTTAGAGCACATCTATGCATGCTGCAAGCGGCTGTCTGCTGCCCATGAAAAATTTGTTTGAGGGCTTACCTGTCCTCTGCATTTCATGTACGGAACAACAGTCAGAGAGGGGCTTCCAGCTGAAGTGCACTTAAGTGTAGCCTAAAGGTTGTTTTGTGATGTGTACACAGTGTACTCCACTGAGCTCCACATACACACACTATTTTTGTGCTGGACCCTACCAATTCTTTTATAGTCAAGACGTGCCTGCATGGTTTTTTTTGGACAAGACAGTTTCGCAGACTGTTTTTTAATCCTAGGGGTTTCCTGCTCTGCTCCAGACTTTGTTTCAGAGCCCTCACGTCAATGCGGTGAACCCCGCTAATTCCTACGCACTGTTTTGAAGCCATATGCTTTGCTTAATCCTGCAAAGTGAGCTATGCCATCTGAGGCACAGAGGCCTGCAGGTTATAAAATCCAAAACTTGAACACACATAGGAGCTGGAGGGCCGGGCTGTTCGTCTCGTTTCTACAACACATCTAAAATTATTTACTCTGCCTTCTTCTGCATTTTGCTTCCATTACTATTTTTGGCAGACCAGGTCAACACTATTGCTTTTATTAGATCTTTAATGGCCCACCAGCCGCTTTGAACTTGATTTGCTTGTACTGGGTTGGACTGGCTTAATAGTTCACGGTTCGGACTGAACATGGTCCTGGAAACATTCCCCAGGGATTTTGGTGCTTATTGATATGATAGCATCACACGGGGCAGCTCTGTCATGATGTGATTCTCCCATGACACCACCACCCTGATCTGGTGAGTGCAGAGGCCATTTAAGTACAATGAACTCATTGTCACTGTCAAGAAACTAGTCTGATGACATGAGCTTTGTGATGTGGCACATTTTCCTGTTATGGAAGGCTTTATCATGTTGTGCATTCAGATATGCTCTTTTGTATGCTTTGGTTGTAATACCTGAAAAAGCACTTGCTACAGCTCAAACCCGCCTGGTCACAGAGGAGAACCGCCTTTCACTCAATGCATTTTCCTTTTCCATCCCATTTTCTGTGTGCTTAAAGTCGCCGTAGCTCAGCAGTGTCTAAAACGTTTAAACCAGCTCACCTGACATCAACAGCCACGTTCAAGGTCTCCTAAATCACCTTTTCTTGCTTTGGACTTAAGCAGGTCCTCCTGACCCACAGACAGAGCTTTCAGGTCTTTGAGTGCAAAAGCATCTCCAATCCTTATGCAAATCTGGTTTTAGAAAAATACTATGATGTCAACGGTCAAATTGCTCAGCTCAAGGCTTCATAATCTTTCATAATCTTTGCAAACCACCACAGTGGCTACGTCCAACTTTAATATGCATCAATGTGTTCTCCATGCTTAAATACATTTACTTTCTGCCAGGTGACTTGCCGATTAGATATTTGCTTTAACAAGCAGTTGCAACTATTAAAGTTGCCTGTAAGCACAATACTTTATAAAGAGAAAATTTAGGCTTCATGTTAGCCAGCGCCAGTCATTTTTAATTAAACACACAGTGGTGTGGTGCTTAGCATTGTTGCCTCACAGCAAGAAGGTCTGGTTTCAAATCCACCTTGGCCCGGGCCTTTCTGTGTGGGGTTTGCGTGGGTTTTCTCCCGGTTCTCCGGTTTCCTCCCACAGTCCAAAGACATGCAGTTACTGGGGTTAGGTTAACCTGTGATTCTAAATTGCCCATAGGTATGAGTTTGAATGATCATCTGTCTCTCTGTGTTAGCCCTGCAACAGGCTGCCTCTCACCCTATGATAGCTGGGATAGGCTCCAGCCCCCCCCCCCCCACCCCGCTGGAGTCTCTAAGTGGAAGAAGATGGATGGTGGTCAAGAAGCATAATAAAGCTCCAGTGTTACTGAGTACATAAACAGAATTTCAACTGTATTCATAAAGTTATCACTTGCAAAAACGGCTCAAATCTGGACCATTATTTGTCATCATTATTGCCTCTGCTCATTCAAATGAGGCCCACCTGCTGTTTGGGGCCTTTCCAGTGTGAGCACCAGTTCAGATGCTGGTGCATACCTGCCCAAGCGGAACAATTATAACAACTGGGTAATAAGCTTCATATCAACTAGCTTGCATAAAAAAAGGAAGAAAAAAGAGAGAAGGAAAGAAAAGCAGTTTAAGTTGAATTACTTATGTCTGTGTGCTTACATATCCAATACCAATCTGCAGAAATTGTAATTCCTGCAAATTGGCCTTTATGGTTTCCCTCACTGTCTGTTGATAACTGAATCAGCCAGTTATATATCTGTGGAAGTATCAGGAGCTACCAGCAGCCTCTACAGAATGATCTATCTGCAGCTCTCTCTGGCTTCTCTCTGTATTGCCCACACATTAGAGTGGGCTGTGCAAACGAAACATTGTTGGATGTTACAGTGCTACATTGCCTGAAGGAGAAAAAAACAATTAGAGGAGCAGTCATGAAGAGAGCTTTGCAGTATGCAAGAACAAAACTGAATAGTGGGACTGATATTATGCGTATTCCTGCATCTCTGTGTCCTGTGACACTGACTGTGATGTTGAACCTTAGCAATCACAAGGCCACCAGTATCATGTCACTTGAGAGGCAGGGTCACACAGATCCAAAAACACAACCCACCCCCACCCTCTCTCTCTCTCTGCTGCTGCAGTGCTCTGAGACAGGGGTTTGAAGATGTGCTGTCAGTCTCCAATCACACCACTAATCTCCGCTGATACACCCTGATGCATACGACCCCTCTCTCCCAACAGATTCGTATATGTAGCCTTCACACATCATCATCATTACAGTAGCGAGCAGCTAGAATGTGAGAAACTGTAGCCCATAGCTTAACACAACCATCAGCAGGGGAGTGTTTCAATAGAAAGCCACAGCTGTGTTCTCATCTCTGCAGTGGAAGAGAGCCCAGTGTCTTACTTGCTTTCCCCGGCCGGGGCCTTTGCAGCAGCTTCTGCACGGTGAGCAGGTCCTCGGTCTTCACCGCCTGCAGCAGTTCCTGGTCCTTCCCCATCTTCCGCGCTGAGCCGCTCTATTCCCGCAGCATCCTCCGACACAGAGGCGCTTCAGCCCAGCCTCGCCACGCGGAGGGTGCGACTACACCCCGGCCACGAAACGCCTCCCTCCTTCCCCCCTGGGTCCCTGACTTGATGAGACCCCCTAGAGCTCTGGCATACGACGGGTCCAGAGAGGCTGAAAGGGGGTAGAGAGGCAGAGGGTGGGGGGGACAGGCTGAGTGGGATGGAGGGATGCTCTCGGGTTCTCCCACGGCTAAGTGCAGCGTTACTGAATGGAGACGGCACCGGAGGCTACTGGGCCGTGCGAGATTCCAGTAACCGCGCGCTGGCGTCGCGTGCGTGGTATTTTGACGGTGGGGATGAATGGT
This sequence comes from Apistogramma diplotaenia, assembly GCA_015052665.1. Classification (NCBI taxonomy): domain Eukaryota; kingdom Metazoa; phylum Chordata; class Actinopteri; order Cichliformes; family Cichlidae; genus Apistogramma; species Apistogramma diplotaenia. Next base: position 9,559 of record VOQJ01002227.1, on the reverse strand, counting down.
GGGGTTTCCAGGGTTTGCCTCATCGGCTGGAGGCTGCTCGGTCTCCCCCGCTGCAGCTGCGCTCCAAAATAAAACGATTAACCGATCGTGACCGAAGGAAGAAGTCAAACGGAGAAGCCTCGCAGGCTCGGGACGCTGCGCGTAAATGACTGTGCGTTTAAAGGCGGGTGCGCGCGGTGTTCGTCTCTGCCGAAGATATGCCGCTCTCGCGCTCTGCGTCGTAAACACAGCCCAGTGGTGACGCTGCTACCGCCGCTGCATCCACCGCTCCGCGTGCGCTCACGCTCCTGTATTTGGTAATGATTTTCTCCGAGTGGGGGGAGGTAGGGGAGGAAGGTAGTGAAGGGGGGCACGTGCACGTGCCCGCGCGCTCTACAGCTGGGCCATCTAGTACTGCTAAATGGATCGTGCTGAAAGTTGGGGGCGGACCAGGAGCGCGGTGCTCTCCCGCCTCCTTTTCATCTCTCTGGCCCTGTTTCTGTGACAGAGGCTGCAGAGATTTATGCAGGAAGACACGGAGAGAGCGGAGGTGTTCAGCTCCTTTCTTCCCATTGGCTCGACGGCGTGTTATCAGACTACACACCTGCATCCCAGCTTAAGAGTTCGATGTAATTCAGAGATCGATGACACGAGCCATTTAAGATTTGTGAGCAAGACTTTGCCAGAGACTCTGGAGACTCAGGGCCGGGGCTAAAGAGGAGGCTGGGGTGCCATCAGCCCGGACTTAAGAGCATAGTTGCCTGAGCAACCGTGCAGTAATAGGTGAAAATTACTGGCGGGAAAAGAGGGTCCATATCTCCTTTTTCTGGAAAACCCGTGTTGTCCCCAGTGCATCATAGTAAATATAACTAATATTTAATTCGGAGCTGCATCAGTTCATCACAAATCACTTTGAAGCTGCCAGCTGGTCCAGGTTCTGGTTGCCTAGGTGACCCTCTAATCAGCAGTACTCTTCACTCTCATTGGTAAGTGCTTCAGTGCTTGCCTTAAAGTTGAGATGAGATGAGTGGGTCCACCCCACTTTGTGTATACCTCAAAGTGATATGGATCACTGCCCAACATTTCCAAACTCCATTACTTCTACCATATGACAAGCAAAAGCAGAAGAAAAACATATAACACATATAAAAAAAAATCCTGGGGTGTAGCTCCCCCTTCCTCCCTTTCTTTCCAGCAGATAGCAGGCATGGGCTCCTGCTGTATAGACCTCCTCATATTGCACTCAAACTAACCCTAAGCCAGTAAAAAGAAAATGTATATGCATACTTTCAGTTACAATGCCAACAATGTGATGCTAACAACAGGCCAGAAATTTATAATCAGAACCAAAACCACAGATCCAACTGAGGCTGAAGAATTGAAAAGATTATGCCTTCATTTCCCACACATGAACAATAAAAGGGCTTTGCCTGCTGCAATGCTTCTCACTAAGAGATCCCCTCCTATAATGATCTCATCCAAGACAAAACCCACAGTCCGTGTTCTGTGCAAAAATCTGAAATATAATCTGGTGCTACACGAGGCTTCACTAGTCTGAATTTATCAAATCACATGAGTATCTTACATAAGTTGTTATAAAAACAACTAAAGCGTCGGAAGGCATCACTTGATTTATTGAATTCAGTGGGCTGAGGTGTCTTAACCCTGGATCAACTTTGGAATACATTTTTGTAGACCCAGTGACCAATAAGTGACAGGCATAACAAGAAAACACAGAGATAAACCTATCACTTATAATTATATTGTAGAAAATACCTTTTTAAATGGCTCATAACTGAAGGAATTTAAGAACAGCCCCAAAAGCAATTATATTTTTACCACAACAGCCATAAAAACATCTCACTTTACTGCTTTTTAGACAATGTTTTAATATGAAAAGCACAAGTGAGATTTTAAAAATGATCTCTGCTTATAATCAGCATGTTTGTCAGCATTGTCATTATGGGCATTAGATCACTACTACAAATATGAATTTACTACCTGCAGCAATTTTAGCTTAGCCTAGCTTAGAGGATCTTCCATCTATCCATTAATTTTCTTCCACTTATCTAAATCAGGGTTGTGGTTGGGGCTGGAGCCGGTGTCATGGGGTGAGAGACAGGATACACCCTAACACAGAGAGATAAACAACCATTCATGCTCACATTCACACCTAAAGCCCATTTACTGTAGAATCACCAGTGAGCCTAAGATGCATGTCTTTGGACTGTGGGAGGAAGCTGGAGTACCCAGAGAGAACCCACGCAGGATCAGGGGGAACACGGAGACTCCAGACAGGGCGCAGCCAGTCGTGGATTCAAACCTAGGATTGTCTTGCTCTGATGCAACAGCGCTAACCAACGCACCACTGTGCCACACTACTGAAGCTAGTAAATTTAAATTACAACCAAAGGCATCCCCAGGATGACACAGGAAATCAGAATATTTGATTGGAAGTTAATATAGTGTTGGCACACAAAACACTGGGGACAATTTTCAGGTTCATGTGCAGCTCTGTTTCCTTATACGGATGTATTATATGCAACGTGACGCTGCACAAGACTGAAATTAATTTTGCATTGTGTAGGATAACTGTTTTACAAAGTGGAGAAGCAGGTGTTTACACCCTTTAAGAAAAGTGATAATCCTACTAAAATATTAGGAAAATTTTAGCTTCAACATATACTTGAAGCACATACAGTAGAAGCATTCATAGCTAGACAATGAAGAATATAGAGGAGTTAAAATATAAAGCTGCACAACATAGAAATACTTAAACAAATAAAAGCACAGTGAAACTTGAGTAATTGTACTTGTTGCTTTCCACCACAGAACCTTCTGTGCTCTCATTCAAAGCTAATGAAACAATAAGCACAGACTTGTTTCTCTTAAAACACAGTATTGCTGATAATACATAGTTGATCTTTGGCATAATCATAACAGCCTGCATATACTCTCAGAACCTCATACACATCATGTGCTGCAGTCATGAAGACAATTAGAGAGAGCATATATTAGTGAATTTGACCCTGACTTCCAACTGTAAAAGCTAATGTTTTCTTTCTTTCTCCACCCTCCTCCACATTTTTAATTCCACTCTCTTCTCCATTGTGTGTATGTGTGTGTATGTGTGGGCAGTGAGCAGTACTTGGATGCTGCTCTCTGCCTCCTCCACATATCCAAGCGAGTTATGTAAGAACTCTAAAGAGTAGCCCGTATGGTACCAGGAGATTATTTATAAATATGCCTCTGTCAATGCAAAAGAACCCCACAACCCCGGAGATGTGTTAATGCTAATGCATGATGTATAAATGCTTACTTATAGAGTGCTTACCTGCAACACCTCCCCCCGTTTCTGTCTGCATGCCTTCTGGTATTGTTAAGAGGATTCAATATATATACAGAGGAGGAGACTAGAAACTCACGAGCCACTAATCTCAGAAACATGCAGATGTTGTCTTTCTTTCTATGTGTGAGAATGCGTCAACACTTTACCAACAGATGAGTGAAATTCAGATGCATATCGATGCAGTGAAAGAATAAGAAAAGAACAGTTTAGCAAAGATTTTTGCCCACTGAAATAAACATTCTCAAACTATATTTGACTTGTCTGTGCTCATCTAGTATATGGATCTCATTAATAACAGTTAAATTACAGGGAAAGTGCAGTGATTAGAATTCTTGGCAGCATTAGAACTGTTTAAGATTATGAAATCAGGTCCGTTTAAAGCTTCAAAGTCACTTCATGTAACGTGCTGGAGCTGGGAAGGTTGTGTGATGCTTCCACAAAAACAGACTGCCCTCAAGTGGCCAGTCCCAGAGCATACACCTTCGACCTTCATTGTTTAGTCTCGGCACGTTTCTAAAAGAAATGTTTTCCAGAGATCTGCAGTGAATTAAAACATTTGACATTTTATGCCCACGTTTATAAAAAAAAAAAGTTTAATATGTGTATGCTATATAGGCTACTGCCTATTACAGCATTCGTTATCCATTGATACCTATGTGTAGTAATTGGTAAACGCAACAACAGAAGAGCATATCACATGCTAAACACCTTGACGGTGCACAAATTTCCAGTGTTTTGAAAATGATATTTCACTATAATAGCAAAAGGTTGAGTTCAATATCTTCAGAAATTCAGGAAAGAAGCAAGCCGCTGGTGTCGGCGATTTTAAAGAGGTGCATTAATGCATAATCAATAAGGACGACACATTCATGAATTTAAATTAATTTTGAATTCATTTATCATTTTAACTGTGCGAACTCCCTCAATCAAGACGAATATCAATAATAAGTAACTTGTCTTCAATAAGTCAGATTCTATCTTTTTGTGTATTTTTCCCCCAGAGCACATGAATGCACCCCTAAGACCAACCCGCCAGAATTTTCTGGCCCGTGATTGGTTAAGCTGTACGTCCGTTAAAACAGACCCTCAGTCAGTTGGAGTGAAGGGAACAGGTTGGAAAGAGCCTGACGGAGGCTCGTACAATCAAATACTGTTGGTTGCAGGTTGTAACCGGACTTAACACACAAGCTGGTGAGGAATTGTATTTTGTTTTGCTTAATTTATGTGATCTTTTTAATATGTGGCTTTGTTTTTCGCTTGCCGTGCAGACGCGCTTGCTTTCCGACGCGTGAAGAATCAGCTCGCGCATTCAGGAGCTTTGGCTTGGCAAGATTATTTCTGTTGAGCTATCGCGTTAGTACTAATGTTAACGCAGGCTAGCCCGGCGCTATACCGTCATGTGACATCTGTACATTTTGATATTAGCTGGGGTTGGATGGGGTTTTATTCCTGCACCTAGTTTTGTATAATAGACATTACAGTCACAGTTTCACCGCTTAGCTTGACTTCTTAACATATTAATTCCTTAACAACAAATGGCATCACGCACAGTGAAATCCTGTGCTTTCCGACTAGCTTAGCAACACGAGGAAGCTAATGTCGTGCATATTGTTTAAACGTCTTATTATATACGTGGGATAGCTTATTAAACCCAGTGCACCACATGAAACATAATTTAGCCTTTAAATAAATATTTAATAGGGGAAAAAAGCTCATCCGGTTGGTTGCATATATTTTTCCTTTCTTATGATACTTCATTGTTCCCCAGTCTTTTTGTTTGCTCTATTGTGCTGCTGTTTACAAATGTATGTGCAAGTAGATCTATGAAAAAGTTTTTCCAGCTGTCGGTACCCTTAACTGTATTATGTTTATGTTACTAATGCACGTGCATATAGTTTGATAAAGCAAAACAGACCTGTACACAGAATAAAAAATCTAAGACACTACGAAGAGAAGAAGCACTTATGAATTTTTATAGAACATTGGCATTTAAGTAGATTTGGATAGTGTTTCTGGGTACAAAAGAAAAGACAGCCAGCCTGCTGAGGCTCATCGTGTGCAGACTGAATCACTACTAGCCTCCAAACTTTATGTGGCCTTCAGATTAGCTCGAGAACAGTGCATAGAGAGCTTCATGAAATGCTTTCCATGGCCGAGCAGCTGCATCCAAATCTTACATCACCAAGCACAATACATAGTGTCTGACTGCATTGTGCCAAGTGTAAATTTGGGCGAGGGGGGACTATGATGTGGGATTGTTTTTCAGGAGTTGGGCTCAGCCAAATGGTTCCAGTGAAAGGAACTCTTAATGCTTCAGCATAACAAGACATTTTGCTTCCATCATGCTTCCAACTTTAGAGAAACAGTTTGGGGATGACTCCTTCCTTTTCCAACATGACTTATTTTCCTTTCAAAACAAGCCTTGGCTTGATAGCTGGTTGGCTTGGTTCAAGAGTTAGAACTCTTTATGTAAAGAGTTTCTGAAATGTCGGTGAATGAAAAGGAAATTTACTTCTGGACCCAGAGCCCACAAAAAAGTAGGCAGTCACCATTGAGCTTTATTGAAGTCTGCAGGAAGGCAGTTTTTGTATTTGACTTCAGTAAAGACTTTCCTGATGAGTTTCTGAGCTCATTTGCTTAACTTTGATTGTACTGTGTAAAACATTATGTCCTTTTGCAAGTTGAGGTCATTCTGATTCTCAGAAAAGAGGATTATTTAAGATATGGTAATTGGCTAATAGCTAACAACTCCAGTTTCAAAACACCAAGATGGTGACAGTGAAAATGCTCATCTCGAGGGTTCAGAACAGGGCTACAAATGGATGACATCGTGGTCGCTACATCCATTATTTATTCTGTCTCTGGATTGGCTGACCCAATGACAATGTGTTAGCACACCATTAATTGACCACCTAAATTTCAGGCTCCATCTTATGTAGATTTAGCTCTTAATGTGAATGGGGCATAAACTCATTAATTTCTGTGGTGGTGTAACAAGGTGGTACTGGTTTTAAATCTAGGAGTTAATGGATTGAATTTTTCTTCCATTTTCTTCCCAACATTTTAGCACATTACAAGTAGACATGTTTAGCCTATAATTATTGGTGTAAACTAGTGTGTTAAGCGATGTTGCTGTCATTAAGTCTAAAACCAGCACTTTGACTGTACGTCCTTAAAGACTAAACCAAATGCGTTTCCTGTTTCCCTTTTACTTGAATTATTAGAGGTAACACTTTTTTTTTATTAAAAGGATGTGACCGCCCTTCTCTTTTTGCTACAGGAAGGGCTCAGTGCAGCGTGGGTGCCCAGGGATCCACTGCCTGAGTGTGGGGAGAGCAGCGGCCGAGACCCCAGAGACATGAACCACACTAAGGGTGGCCTGGTAATCTTCACTGCCAACTCGCACCCCTCAAGCCGTGAGCTGGGCAAGAGGATTGCAGAGTAAGTACAGAGAGCATTGCTGGCATATTAGACATTCACTGAGGCATGTAGAGCAAACAGGTTATTTTAGAGTGAACAGCCCATGAGTCCTTCACAAGTAGGACTGTCTCCTTCCTTTTGTCTTATATGAAGAAAGTATCAGCTTGAATGTACCCCATGTGTCAGGAAAACACGGTTTGCTCTCATTTCCTCAAACCTAAATTTGGATGTGCTTTGTTTCCATCTTCCCGGCGTTAGTGTTTACAACATGGCTGAGCTTCATTATATCCATTCATTACACAGTAAAAGCTAATTATTCAGCAAAAATAATGGTTTCAGAATGGAATGATGATTTCCTGCAGCTTGGTATAGTGCCCAAGGCATGAGTGTGTGTGTGTTTAAACAATGAATATTTAAATTTTGCAAAGCAGGTGGAGACATTTTCTTTTTTTTCACTTTTTAATAATAAAAAAGGAGGTGTTATTTATGACAGCTGACTGTGGTACCTGGAATGCAGTAAAATTAATTTTCACAGTTTTCTTGCTTGCATAATTTGCTAAGGATTTCCAGTTAATTGCAGTAAATTGTGTTGAGTATACACAACCTCTGTAATGCCAAAAATTCATCTGTGTTTTGCCTCTGAACATAAATCATTACTGATGATTAAATTCCAGTTTTGGAGATTCATTTGACACTTAAAATTCTAAGTTCTTTTTAGCATGTTTATTGACAGCAAGAATATAGATATGC
>VOQJ01002225.1:24447-37474 GCA_015052665.1 Apistogramma diplotaenia | reverse complement strand
TGCCCCCCTTAGTTTACTTTCATTTTTTTTTTTTTTTTTTGGTCTCCTTTCTCTTGTTAATGGCACGAACAGGTGCATCTGTGCATGCGATGCAGCTCGAAAACTCCTCTCAGTTGTGTGTGTGTATTTATGTTTTTTGACAGAGATCCACATCCCTGGAGGTATCGGTGACAGCTCACGAGCGTGTATCTGACGTGCAGAGCAGCATGCTCAGCCCTGCCTCAGTGTGCTCAAGGAGGAAGAGACGCTCCCAGAGCATCCCGACAGAACTGGCAGCCCCATCCACCAGCTCTTACACTGAAAAGCCCACAGGATGCGCTCGCAGCCTAGAAGCAGGAGCTGCAAATCAGGTAACCCTGCATGAGAATTTGAGGTTGTGCTGTGAGATATATTTGAAATAATCACAGTTAGGAGGTGAACTTGCCACATCTGTGTTCGCATCTTGTTATCTCTTGTTGCACACGGTTCCACAATAAAAACCTGTGGGTACAAAGCTAACCAGAAGAAGAAAAACGCCACAAGATCCATTTAGCACCAACAGACTGAGATGCTCAGCTGTCACTGTGTTGTTGTTTTTCATGTACTTTAAGGATTTATTGGCCACGTGAAAAAAAGAACAGTTCTGGAAGGAATGTGGAGTTAGAAGTGAGCTTAGCACACCTCTGCACAAGTAAAGCCCACTTCTCATTCCTGTGTGAGGAGCTTGAGGTCAAATTAGCACACCCACACCTCTGATCTGGTGATATGCACATATTGTAAGTGTTAAGTGTGACAAGGAGGAAGAATGAAAATGAGCAAGGCAAGAATGAATGCAAAATGATGGTTCCGCTACATCAGTTTTACTACTTAAATTCCCCGTGTAAGTCCAACAACGCAGTAGAAATGCGATGCTAAATCTGTGCAGTGCTCTTGTAAAAATGTGTGAAAAATAATAAGATCTGTGAGGCATTTAGTGGAAGTTTAACCTCAGGAACGAGGATCTCGTTTTTCCAATCATTTTTGACAAATTTTTTTTTTATCATTTGAAAGATTGCATGCTTTTATAAACCTACAGGATCCTTTTGAGCCATTATTTTGCTTAACAGCTCTTTTTGCTGTTGAAGGTAGTGACTGAAATTTTTTTATATCATATTTGTTTTGTTTTCAGTATCGCCTGGTGGATCCCAGACAGAGGAGAGCTTCGGATGGGGTGCTTTGTGTGGCTAAGGAAACTTCAACTGAACCTCCTTTACTGGCCTATAAGACGGAGCCAGGTGCCTGAAAACACTGTGAAGTTATTTCTTACATTATCAATTAAAAAAATGTTTGTGAAGACATGCCCAGCTTTGTATTGTATTTTTTAGATCACTCTGTCACTTATGTAAATGAAGAGATTGGTTTTGATGCCAAGAAGAAATGCAGCTTCTCAAGAAACAGCCACGACAGGTAGTTAATATCTAAAAAAAATCAAACATCAGTTCATGTACAAATCAGGAAAAAAAGATGTTTAAATATTTTTTCACTTCCCTCTGAATAAACAGAGATTCTCAGAAAGACTCAGGAAGGCCCAGGGTTCCAGTGGTTTGCCTCGAGCGTCTCAAAGTACTCGTGTCTCAGCTCCCACCGCATGGAAGGAGACAGAGTGACCCTTTACCTGCCAGCGGGACGGACAGGAGTGAAAATCTCCCTCAGCAGAAAACCTGGCAAAATGCAATGCCTGAAGTATGGCTTATTTCTTCCTTTGAAGCCACCATAGCTGTCACATTACAGAACATTTTAAAAATAATTTGTGTCATTTATTTATATTGCTATAACTATGGGTTTAAATTACTCTTTTGACACGCTGGTTTTGGCATGGGTTAAACAAAATGTGATAGAGTGTTAGTATTGTTTAAGATGAACCTGGTTAGCTGCTGTCCTCTGAATTATTTAGGCCAAAGGGATTTACAAGAATAATATGAAAAATAATTACATCCTTCCTCTTCTCTTGTAAACAGGGAGTGATGGGAGAATCTCGCTCACTCACAGCACCAGAGCGACAAACTTGTAATGAGTCCACCGCACAGTCAGCCAGCAACCACAACAACACAGGGAGACCTATTTCTCATATAGCATCCACGCTGCCCTCCACTGACTCTAAGTATGTGCCACCGAGTCTCTATGAACTGGATTTGGATTCTGACTCTGATCCCAGGTCAGTCTCAGAGGATGCAGTGGTCTCTCAGGCTGATTCAGACCCGCAGCTTGACTCAGATGCATCCCCAGATTCTGACCCAAATGCGGCATCTTCATCTGAGGCTGAACTTGAGTGTCTAGCTGAACAGAAATCCGGAGAGATGGGGCTCTGCGGCGACTCAGAGCCAAGTCTCGAGTATGAGGCAGACCCAGAATCAGATGCAGGACAGGATGGCCGAGGGCTGGATGCTGATACAGAATCAGGTGATGCTGAAACGGAGTCTGACATCCAGCCTGAATACGAACCCACTTTTCAGGGTGAGACAGATTCTGACGCCGTGTCCGATCAGCCTCCGGAGTCTCAGGGCTCCGTGGCATCTGAGCTCGATGTGGACTCTGAACCCGAGCTGAACACTGATGACCCACAACCACTTCGCTCTGACCTGGAAGAGGAGATTGGTCCCGGTCAGAGGCCACTTCTGATTGCAAATCCTCTCGGCACAGAGGAAGGCCAGCCCGAGCAAGAGAGCGCAGAGATGGACAGTGAGGATTTTTGTGCCGTGTGTCTGATCGGAGGGGACCTGCTGTGCTGTGATCGTTGCCCAAAAGTCTTCCACCTCTCTTGCCATATCCCCCCTCTGCTGAGCTTCCCCTCGTAAGCTAACATAAAATTTCAGCACGATCCTCCTACCTCCTGTTAAAACAGTTTATATGAAGCAGGTATTGCTGACCTAATGTGTCTTATCTCATTCAGAGGCGACTGGGTGTGCACCCTGTGCAGAGATGTTCTACAGCCAGAGGTGGCATACAGCTGTGAGAATAAGAGAACATCTGAAGAACACACATCAGCACATGGGCTAGTTCCATGTGACCAGAGAGTAGGTCATTTTATTAGCAGCAATGAGCAAATTTATTTACAGCAGTCATTTTGATATTCATATTAGTTAAGGCTGTGCACCTAAATGCAACAAAACCTCCATCAATGTCACGAGTGATGCTCGTGTTTACATACTTTATCATGTAAAACTGGCTGGTGTAAAAAATGTCCATAACTAGTTTTGGATTTTTTTGGGAGTTTTTCTGTGATCCTTTTTTTTCATTCACGTTTGGTTGAATCTTTGCAGAAATGTGAGCGGCTGACGCTTCTGATCCTCAGTAACATCCTGAGCGCTCCCTTCCAAGAGCCCGTCAGTCCACTCGTAAGCCGATAAGAGTTTTCTTACAGTGCGCTGTAAATTTTTTCAGTATACTTATAGACACACCTTAGTACTGTAAGTGCAATGTGGCGACTGTTTGTTGTGATTTGGCACTCTAAATAAAACTGAATTGAAAATTGAATTAAAATGTTCCTAATGTTTTAGTATCTGCTGTATTTGACAGTCTTTGGCTGCCTAAGGATGCCCTCCTGGGTTTTATCTGTAACTCAGGTCTATTCACATTCAGTCTTTGTCAGAGTGAGCGTGTCCTTCAGGCCTTAAAACTGTGTTGAATGCATTTTCTTCTTCATAAATGGTATTTGAGGCATTCTGTGATTATAATTCATGCTTATCAGCTAGCAGTCAACGTTTTCCGCAGCATTTTAGTGTGTATTGTGTTTATAGTGTTTTATAACTCATACACATACCACTCAATACAGTGATACTGAAATTCAATAGTGCACAACACAGAAACAGGCTACCTCTGAGTTACCATATGTTATCAAAGGTAACTTTGATAACATATGGTGCCCAATTTAGATTAAGATTGTGCTGCAAGTGCACACCCTGTACATCTGTTACAATGATACATAATGGAACTCATGCAACATTGATGTGATGCATTTCAAAGAGGAGAGTGCTCTGAGGTAATTAAATTGGAGTTGGTTTTGGAGAACTAAAGTGGATGCCTGGATGATATGAGTCTTAAATGCCACTGCTTTCTCACACAGGCGCGCCACTACTACCAGATCATCAAGAGACCGATGGACCTGTCTGTGATCAGGGCCAAACTCAGCAAGGGGAACACCCAGTGTTACAACTCACCTGACGAGTTTGTTGCTGACGTCTATCTCATGTTCCGCAACTGCGCAAAATTCAATTATGTAAGTTCAAAATTGAATTTCTTTTCTTTTCTTTTGTCTGTAAGTTTCACTGCTTCACTACAGCTGAAATAACTCTAATTGCTTTTTTTTTGTCTCCCTGATTGCAGCCTGACTCTGAGGTGGCCCAAGCAGGCCGCAGCCTGGAGGCCTTTTTCACCTCCAAGCTGAAGGAAGTTTTCCCGGGCAGAGTTTTCTCCATGGCGGAGGCGGATTCTGACAGCGATGAGTACGATGAGGCCTACAGGACCACGGAGAGTGGCTTCCCGTGGCCAGAGAGGAGGGAGCAGTGCCACAGGAAGAGGAAGAGGAGGCAGTCTCTCAAGTCGAGGAGGCCGCATTTGTAATTAGAGCGTAATGGTGTGCAACCATGGCGGCAAACATGTTGTTTTTTTTTCTGTATAAATATGCTGTTTTAATTTAGCAGCCTGAGGGAATGCAGCAGTGTTTCCATTCTGTGATCTAAAAGTAACCTGACCCTGTGGTTTGCAGTAATATGACAGTGCTGCTCGTCTGAGTTAAACATGTGAAAACGGTACTGAAAGAACTAACTAATGCAGGCGTCATTGCCATCCGTGCACTTCACTGGAGGAGAGAGTGTGAAAACGAAATAAGGTTTTAGGTCACGTATTATAGGCTACACAGGCGTACCTCTGTGGATCTCAGTTTGTTGCTTCTACAGCTATAAAACACATACATTAGTGAGGTGATGCTGTAATACTTACTTTATCATATCATGTTTTGCATACTAAGCATTTGCTCCTGATACACTGCTCTGCTTGCTGTTTTATGCCAACATAAAATACCTTACATATCTTACGTCATATGCTTTATTGTACAGACGATGCTGTAGTTGGATGCTTAATAATCACACTGCACCTTTATTAAAAAGTGGACTTTCTGTACTTTTTCAGGCCATCATAGCCCTGATTATACGCAGTACTTTGTCGGTAAATTCTGTACTTACCATATTCATGAACTTTCAACACATTTATACATGTGTAATTGTATAAATTTTTATTTTACTATATGAATGATTGCAGGCAATTAACTTAGGTTTGATTATTGCTATAATTATGTGTTTCGGTAGCTTTTTTTTTGAAAAGCAGCTGCAAAATTTTTTGATTAGGGGAACAGAGGATGTGAGGGACTGTGGGCACCGTTAGCACTGTTAGAGCTCGATGGGGCATTTTTATCGTTAGAGGATTTAATATCCGGAGCAAACAGTTCAAGAATTAGAGTTTGCATTTAGCCACTAGTTAAGTTTGTGTATTATTACATATCGTTTATGTTGGAGCAAAATCTTCTACTCCTCTATTATCAAGATGTCTCAGGCTTAATTAAAGTGTACGGTATTGTTACCTTTCATTATTGATGAGTATAGAAATGTACTTGCTGTATGAAGAGAAATACTGTTGAAAGCAAACGCGTAATTTTATAAAAATGCTGTAGCACATTTACTGTTGTTACCTTTGCTCTACTTGGTTCCTGCAGCTTCGTGTGACATGATGGCAATGGATGTAAAAACGTAGCGAATGTACAGTAAATGTAACGCTATTTCTTTTGGCATTAGTAGATCTAATAAGCATAAGGGAAAACTGCCATAGTCGTTGTCACGGTTTCAAGAGAAAAGGTTCACTTTTTTTCATTTTTTTTACTATAATTGTAAATGCACAAATATTAATATCAATAAAAGGCATTCAAGAAAACAGCATGTTAGTATTATTATTTAAGATACAATAATGTGCAAAAGTCTTGAGCCACTCTTGATTTATTTATGTTTTGTTTCCAAGGAGCCGGGCTTTTTGGAGCAATAGTTCTTCTTTGGACATTGGCTGCTTATTCATTTGTTTTTCTTTGTTTGATTGTTGAGCCACTTAATTCTGACCTGTGAATCATTCAAGTGAAAAAAAGGCACCTACTGTAACTCAAGGGGTGAACCAGTGTTGCTTCTACACAGACAAGTGAACAAAAGACTATTTTAAACACTTGGTTACAATCAGCCTGTTGCAAAAAAAAGAGAGACGATTTCCAGTTCTTGAATTGAATCTAAAAAAAAAATCCCAATGATGACATCAGTAAAATTGTATTTTTGCACCAACAAGGTGATTCCCAGCTATTAGCTGAAAACATGAAAGTAAACTGGAGGAAAATGAGGAGCCCCCCCCCCCATAAAAAGGAAAACTTCAGCTGATGAACATTGTCTGAAAGTCATGCCCTTAAGGAACAGGAAAAAAGTCACTGTTCACTGAAGCTCAGTAATGGTTTCAGTGGAAGGGTGGCTGCCAAGAAGCCATTCTTAAGGAATGGAAACAAAGTAAAGGCTGACTATGTCACATTACACAAGAAGTGGACATAAAATCAGTAGCAGCAGGTTGTGATGAGTGATTGAAATCTGAAAATGGTCAAAATCAGTCATGGATTGGCCTCCTCAGTGTCCAGACCTCAACATTAGTGCAGCAGTATGGGATCATCTTGACAGAAAAGAGATCAAAAAGCAGCCAAAATCTAAAGAAGAGCTTTGACTGGAGAATTATTCATGAAGAAGAAATTATACAAAGCTGCCATAAATAACTGGACAGGAATAACTTGAGCTTCTTATATATTATTATACTACAGTACATTCCAACAGTAACTAACTAGGCAGCTCTAACAAACCAAGACAACAGAAAAGAGACATTTTTTGAAAACGTGACCTTGAAGATGAGCTCAGAGGTCCAAAGTAATGTGATATTTAGAATCCCCATATATTAGTCCCCGTACGCCTATATGTAGTTAGTTTTAAACAGCTCTATGTAGCACTATTATCATTTTGACCTTTTCAATTTGTTGACCTTGAACGAGAGGTAAAATATGAGTGGCCAGAGAGCGTATATGTATAATATATACTTGTGTGTAATTAGCAGTGCCATGACATGCAGCTGTGACACAAGACTGAGAGTACATGTTTCTGTTTGTGTCAACTAAACCAAACCTGGAATAATCTGAGTGGAAACGCGAATGCAGTGCTGGACAGCAGCTAGGAAACAGAGCGATCTGGAGTCCCGACTGACACAAATACAAACAGTTATCATGAGTTCTAAGATTCAGATGAGAAGTGCATCAACACAATAACAAAAATCTTTAGTAATGAAGTATGCATGGAAACAATAGAAGTGTGTTTAAAAAAACGAGAGGCTACTGTGATGCTGCTGCACGTTTTCCTGATTTAAGCGGACACACTAAATTCAGGTCGAATGAGTTAAAGAGGAGACTGAACTAAAACTTGTATGTTCACACATACCTGTTACAGCCTGCTGTGATTTTTTTATTTTCGGTTACCTAATGGGTGTGGCTTGCTCTTTCGCCTCCTGCTCACTCAATTCAGCAATTAAGCTGGTGTACTTAAGGCCATGGAGAGGAGCACTCCAGTGCCAGAGGGAGTCTTTGTGATGCAGCCTGGGAGTGCTCTGTAGAGAGGAGGGTGTTTTGGTGATTGAGGTCTTTTAACTTACTCTGTTGGCTTGGTGACTAACTTCTGGTTTTTGGTAGATTCTGTTTTTCTTTTGAAGGTGAAAGCGGCCTGTCCATCTTTTTAGTTTAACTACCTTTTACTTTAACAGTTTGGCCTCCACGTGTCCTTTTTGTCAACCTGGACATATTTTGGTACTTCCCCACCCCTTCTGGACTTCTTAGGGGAACCTAACATATCTCCTTGGGATTTGATTGGCTTTCTGCTCAGAAGAAGCTTTTTTTTTTTTTAAAGCAGTTGCTGGCATTAGCCTATACAGTACCTATGAGTGTAACCCAAGACTTCAGTGCAAGCTGTCAAAGATTAGAAAGCAAGCAGTCTAAAGGTTAGCATCTCCTGAAAGCCTTCAACAAGGGAAAGAAAATATACATCTAGATGGGTTTTTACAAGTTTCTTTCCAGATTTGTTTTTAATGGATCAGTAAGCATCATTTGAAGCTTGAGCAATCTGTTATAATTAAAGGCACCTTAAAACCTATTGTTGCTTGGACCTGATGTGTGTGGAGGTGAGTCATGCAGGCACCGCCGCCCACGTAGTCTACATGGTTCTTTAAAGGCTTTTTCATGGCCACTTCAAACAGAACAACATCAGAACACATCTCATAACATGTAATAATGAATCTGATTGTCTGGAGAGCATTAAAGCGAGAGATGGAGAAGCAGCTCGCCGGACTCTCTATTTCCAGCGCAGACGTGATGTAACCCATCTGCACGGCCCTGGAGACGCTGCTGGCTCCTGCCTCACATCGCACACAAGAAATTCTGGACAAAAAAAAGAACAAGAAAGTTAAATGGTTACACTGCATGAGAAAAACAATAAAAGACAGTAAAAAAAAAAACAATATTCAAAAGGAGTAGTTCAAGAGTTCAGTGTCATAAAATTTCCTTAATGTAGGGTTTCAGTCAGACAGTAGATGGTGGGGATTGATTGCAGGGATTTAATGGTTTCCCGGGGAAAGAAGGACATTTAAGAGAAGCCCCCCTGGTGATGTATTAAAGTGTTAGTGTTGTAAAACTGAAATAACAACTCCCTCTCTGTGCAAGCTGCAGTTTGACTTCTGTTGACTTTTGTAGTTTGCTGCAAAAAAAGCCTGTGCTTTAAGGACGAGGAAAAAATTCATTATAATGCTTATCCTCCTCTTTTTTAAACACACACATGCACACGCGCACGCACGCACGCACGCACGCACACACACACACACACACACACACACACACAGAGTAATAATAATTATTATATGTACACTATTTTGGTCAGGAGGCATCTTGCTATGTTCTATTTGGGAACAAGGTTTGTGACCTTTCAGTCTTCAGACTTGAAGTAAAACATCTCATGATAATAATGAGACACTTCTGTGACCTTTGGTGAACAATGAAAAAAGGGCAGACAGAAACGTAGCTAGAGCTGGAAAGTGATGCGGTGAAGTTCGGAGTCTTTTAGTGCTGCAGGGGGCTGAGAGGGGATCTGAACTGTGCCTCGCTGAGGTCAACTGGCATGTTACACCTGGAAACATCTGCTGGCATTTTATAGTCTTGGTAACATGTCTGTGTAATATCCATAGATCCTGGTTATCTTGACTGGAAAACTTTTAAATTCAGAAGTCACAACTGTTTGGCGTTCTTGAAACAATATTCAAAGATATAAAAATGCTTTGCTAGGACTCCAGCACTGCTGGTGTAGTGGTATCATGCAAGATTCCCATTCTTGTGAGCTGGGTTCGATTCCCGGGCAGTGCACTTGTTTTTCCTGGCAGCTGTGGCTCAGGTGGTAGAACAGGTCACCTACGAACTGGAGGGTTGGATCGATTGATCGAACCCTGACTCCTCCAGTCTGCATGCCGATGCATCCTTTGGGCAAGATGCTCAACTATGACCTTCCCCCGATGCATCCATCAGAGCTTGAAAGCTGGAGCGCTCAGACTTTGATAAAGTGCTGTATGAATGTGTGTGAGCTTAGGTGAATCAGCCTTATATAGTATAACAAGCTCAACTGAGAAGAAAGGTGTTTTTTAAGTACCAGGAATTTTAATATTTACATCTTAAAAATTCTTTAAAAAATGAAAAATGTGCCTCACTCACAGGTGGTGACAATTTCGAAATGTGACAAAAGACTTCCGTCATAACAACATGGCTATGGTATTATTGTGTGGTTCTGTCAGATGCCTTACTTATCACATCATCTGCTCTTCATAATAATCTTAGAGGAATAGAACATCCTCTCTTTGTTTCGAGCTGCCTGTCGGTATTGTGCTTTTTGACTCTTTCTGCCAGCCTAATTCATGAAACTTACCACTGACTGATGAGTGGTAGAGACTTTCACAGCGTTTTCACAGGGGAGACTGGTGTTTGTGAGGCAGCACGTCTGAGTGGACACTGCAGTGATAGGTTGTGTACAGCAGCGAGAAGACGAGGGACAGTTTTAACAGCTCACTTACCTCTTGTATCATCATCAAGTTGGCTGTGTTGAGGGGGCTGGAAAAAAAACCCTCTCCTGTTCTAGCACATCCCAAAGGTGTCCTGTTAGACTGAGATCTGGTGACTGTGGAGACCATCTGAGTGCAGTAAACTCGTTGCCATGTCTAAAAAACCAGTTTGAGATGATCTGAGCTTTGTGTCATGGTGCGTTATTTTTCTGTAAGCAGCCATCAGGAGATGGGTACACAGTGATCTTAAAGGAAAGGACACGGTCAGCAACAACACTCAGGTGGGCTGTGGAGTTTGAATGTTGACATCATTATTCTACCAGCAGCTGCTGCCTGAACTGTTGTTACGAGGCAGGATGGATCCATGCTTTCATGTTCTTTCTGTCCTTACCATCTGAATGTCACAGCAGACGTCGACACTGTCCGATTTTGTTGAATCACACCAATTACAGCCTCGGTTTCTTGTTCTTAGCTGACAGGAGTGGCACCTGGTCTGGTCTTATGCTCTCGTAGCCTGTCTGCTTCAAGGTTTGACTCTGCACTCAGAGATGCCCTTCTGCGTACCTTGGTTGTAACGACTGGTTATTTTAGTTACTGTACTGTTGCCATCCCATCAGCTTGAAGCACTTTGGCATTCTCCTGTGACCACAGACATCAACAAGGAACTTTCACTCAGAGAACTGCAGCTCACTGGATATTTTCTCTTTTTCAGACCATCCTCTGGGGATGTTTGTGGGGGAAAATCCCAGTAAATCAGCAGAAAAACTGAAAAAGTCAGACCAACTATGACACATTCAAAGTAACAAAGTGGCTGGTGAGTCTCTCTGTCTAAACATATATTTAGACATATTGACTCCCCCCTCTATTACTCTCATATTCACCCCAGCTGTGCTGCTGTGATTCTTGATGTAAATATACTCATTAAACCAGTAATATAGTTATAGCACACAAAGACAGATAGTTTCTGGCTCTCATGGGTTTTCCATACTGCTTTATTTGGCCCTGTAATAAATACATTATATCACTTTAATATGACTAAAAAACAATCTCCATTACAGTCGGTTTCATATGGGTTTGGAATCAGTGATGTGCACATTTTACGACCACTCAGCATTTATCTTACAGGCTGTAATAGAATGATGGTTTGCAGAGGGGGTATAAAATTTCAATCTTTTTCTCTTCTGCCCTAAATTAATTAGCTTGTTTGCCCTCTCTGAGAAACCATGCACAGTAAATATAATAATCTTTGTTCCATAATTTGACTAAGCTGGCACCATGCTGTGCTCACTGCCTCTCAGAGAGATTTTTCATTTACTTTTGTTTCACCCTCCGCTTGTATTTATGCTATTGGCTAAGATTTGATTACTTTTTAAACAAACATATTTTCTACTTGTTTTTGTTGTAGATTAAACCATCAAACAGTGGTCATTGGAAGACAGTTTGCATTCTGCCACTTTGCCAAATGATTTACCATGTTTATCAGCGGTTTTCACAATTTTATGTGAATGTTTAAACGTTCTCGTTGATTTTGTAGTCAGGTCAGTTGGTAGATCTCAACATCTAGCTTTGCTATGTCAGAGAGGAAGCAGCAGGTGTATCCTGGGGGAGCCTGTGAAGTCACCAAATGTCATTCCTCTAATGCCAAAAGTGTCTTTTGGCAGATCAGTGAGACCCAAGAGGAAAGCAGTAGTGGATGAGTGACCATAGTGAACTGTTACTGAGTCTGAGCTGGAGGATTTACTTTCATGAACTAATGAGGCCCATTCCTGAGATGAATGTGAGTAGGTCTATCAGTGTGAGGATCAGTGTGGCATGCTCTCAGTAATGATCTGCATTCCAACACACTGTTTTGGAGAACCCCTGTACAAAGTTCAGTTAGTCTTTGCAGGAGCAGTGGGATGAGGTCACTTCTGACTCTTACTGGATCTTATAGCAGTAAAACTTCTAAATCAATGAACTGGGTAAATCAAATAACTTCTGCATGCTTCCTTGCTTTAAAAAGGGATAAACTAAATATATCAGAAGTTTTATTTTATTGACTGTTTTTGTAAGTTTGGTACAGTTTGATATATTACATTTGCTGTAAAATCACATTGCGGACTGACTGAGTCACTGGTTACTGTGTAACCGCTTTATTCTTCCAGGGCGGACTAATGGACGTTCCAGTCTTCTTAGTGATCAACAAGCGGGACTGCTCAGCAGATATGCACAGATCCTTGGCTAAGAAAGAGTGCTGAAACTTCCAGGCACTGTTTGGAGCTGAGAGCTACAGTAGTTTTAGATATCCAAGCTTTTTACAAAGCTCATTTATCATGCGATGGACCTTAAGCACTGTGCAGACTGCAGAAAATACAGTGGCTCCAAGTCCACGGCCAAAAGGATCAATAATGCCTTAGATAAAAGGCAGAACTCTATCTGATGAAGGAAGCCAATGGTTACTAATTACATGTTACTAAATAAAAGTCTTTTACACTTGTCACCAGATATGTGCATTTCAAAATACCAGCTCTATTCAAACCTAACAAATTACACTTTGTGAGCGAATTTGTTAAATCTGAATAAAATGAATACATATAAAAGCACAGGCAGCACGGTGCTGTGGTGGTTAGCACTGTTGCCTCACGGCTAGAAGGTCGTGAGGCACTAATATTTACAGAGGATACCTTCCCCTGATTGATTCAACTTTCAAGCAAAGGTGACAATTTAAAGAGATTAGCTGTAGCTTAACTTAATTTAAAATGTTGACCCATACCCAAAGAGCAGTCCAAAAATAAAACATGACTCTTTCTCTGATTCTGGTGTAGACCCCGCCCCCACCCCCCCCCTTGTTTTTTTTTTAAAGAAAACAACTGAACTTGTGGGT
>VOQJ01002225.1:8740-24427 GCA_015052665.1 Apistogramma diplotaenia | reverse complement strand
AAAAAAAAATGTCTTTTGTTTTTTATTTTATGTAAAACCCCCCCCCCCCCTGTTTTTTTTTTTAAAGAAAACAACTGAACTTGTGGGTTCTGACATGACAGGAAATTTGATTCTAAATATTAGTGCAGAAACCACATTGTGGTTACAAGCTTGCACTGGTACCAGGAGGGTGTGCACAGCGCAGGATAAAGTTTGTTTTACTTGTGACGCTCTTACTCTAAGAAATTATTCAATTCACAATTTTCTGTAAATCTGATTAAAAGGTTGTGATGACATTTGATTAACAGATATCTAAAATGAAAAAGATGCTATAATTCAAGGTTAGGCAGATAATTTTCTCAAGGGGCCACACTAGCATGCTAAACTCAATTCTGCTCAGTATTAATTTGATCTGTTTATAAGCTTATTGGTGCAGCCCTCTATGACAATTCCAGTTTCTCATGTGGTCCCTTTCGAAAATTAAATGTCCACCCCTGTATGATTATTCTAAAATTAATTTAAAGAGCCTGTCCGAGCTTCCCCGACCTTGAATCGGATAAGCGGAAGAGAACGGATGGTAGACAAACTCTTCATATGTCCACTAGATGGAGACTAAGGACCAAGAAAAATTCAAGACCCTACAAAGAAAAATGTCTCCTTATGCATAGATATATGAATATGAATTCTTCCTGTGTATTTTGTAAATTTGGTGAAAGTCCTGTCAATAAGCTGGTCCTCTTTTTTTTTTGCGTCAAGTCGAAAAACACACTACAAGCCCCTGCAGCGGTCGCTGCTCATTCAGTCGATTTTTAAAATGTATTTATTTTTTGCCCCTCTTGGCTTCCCGTAGTCGATCGCCTGAAAGTTTTCGCGTGAAGCCCGACCTGCTGAATGAAAGATGTCTCATTCTCTCAGGTAAGAAACTTTCGCTGAATTTTTTCAAGCGCGGCCGACACACACTGTCTCACACGGTACAGCGGCACGGTGTGTGCGACTGGTTGCTCTCGCTTATTGCTTCTAAAAAGGAAACGTTTTCTGCAACTTCACGTTTCGTTGCCATGACAACGTGTACCGTGGGAGACGTTACCTTAAAAAACTTTGGGACCTTTCTCCGCTGTTTAGTGATAGGAGTAGCTGGTTTTGGTTTTACATTACTAGTTGCTGAAAGGCTGCCGTCTACCTCTCTGTCCTATTTTCGGAATACAGTAGTCATTTTGTAGACTTTAGCTATCTATTACGAGACATTGCTACCTCAGGTGCTTTAGACTAACTAGCCTTAAGGTTTATGAGTGAGCGACGTGAGGCTCAGGCAGTTTTTCAAACGTGTCAGACTGACAGTAAAATAACACAGAGCAGGAGCATAAACCAGCATTCATTTTAAACAGCCCGGTTGTTCAAATACTCTGGGACAGTCGATGCTGAATGTGTGTTTCGTGCAGTTACATATCAGCTTTTAACGTTGTCCTCTAACTTTTAACCACTCAGCAGACCTTTTAAACAGCAGCCATTTTGACATGAAATAATTCGATATCAAAAAGTGATTGCCGGCGTTTCTTTGTGTTTTGTTTTATGTCTAATATCTTTGGTCGTGTTGGTAAACAGGATTTACGAAGGTAAAGATAAAGAAATGAACTGCTTTTTAAGCATGGCTCTTTCTGACTCTGACTGTGTCATTGTACCTGCTCTGTATTCTACATTATCATCAATACAGTCGTTTTTGGCCACTTAAATGATCTTTATAGAACTGTTATGTGATATTTGTTGCGATTTCTGCTGCTCCCTTGGCCAGAAGAGCCAATGAAACTTTTTACCTGGACAGATAAAAGATATATAGAAGTCATTTTGCTGATGACAGCTTCTACTTTGCGACAGGTATGGATCAAAGTGTCTTTATATCATTCACAAGAGACATGTTTGACAGATTATAGTTCAGCAAGTCATTTACAACAGTTTAAATACTGGTACTTTTTAACACAACCCCTGAAACACAGGTGTTTTTATGACACGAGTGAAACTTGTTTTATGTAGCGTTAATTAATGCAATTAATTACATATGTGTGCTATTTCATGTCACATTAACTGCTGTGAAGTGTCAGTTTTTAAGTGTTTTAAAACTTTATTTGTAACCTGTCTTGAGACCCACATCTTCTCTTTTTTAACAGATGAATACTTTTTAAACCATTATTAATAACTAATTAATATTTGACCGGCGTGGCCATCTGTATTCTCTCATTTAATGTGTCTTTTTTCCACCTTCTCATCAATGTAAATTTGAGTTGTCCTTGTTTCTGCAGTGGCCTACATTTTTCTAGACGTCTGCCACCCTAGCTTCCCAAGGCTGAACCCAGCAAGGGCAGAGATTAGCTTCAACCAGGATTAAACCAATGAGAAAATTTGAATTTGTTGGCCCTTATCTCCTAGCAACATGTGGAGAGCCCTGAGCAAATGGCAGAATTTGATCTTTTGCTTCCTTTTGGCAAAGCATGTTTTCTTGCCAATAGACACTTATCAAACATGACCATTGAACACAGCGGGAATTTTTGGAGGGGCCTTTAAATGATTTGTTTATAGGAATACTGCATGCATTTCTTGTTTGCAGTGTGGGAGAGGCAACCTAGTTGCACCTCCATTTTTTTTGTCAGTCTTGTAGTCCATCAGCTGCCAGGTACAGTGTAATTTTACTGCTCCTTAGTAAGTCTGCTGTGTGCTTTAATTTCTTAATGTTGTTGGTGTAGTGTATTTAGACCAGAAGCTTTGATTATCTCTGCATAATATTAGGATTCACTCCATAACTTAGTAGATGGGATATTCGCATTCTAAACATGCAATTTCTTGCCTCATCAGGTAATGTAATTCCACGCTTCATTAGGACTGTGAAGTTCATCATTTGTCATCAAAGCCAAGCTGTCAATAAATGATTAAGTTTCACATGAGTAAAATGTAATATTGGGGCCCGAGCAAAACGGATGGCAGTGTACATTTTAATTGCAGTTAGTAAGATTTTGTTTTTGTTTGATTTTCAGGCTGAATTTAAGCAGCTGCTCGTTACAGCTCGGGGCAATCCTGCAGAGCTTAGGCCCAACTTATTCCTGCAGTTTATCCAATTAAAGAAAAATGAACTTCTGAAGGCCCCAAACAATAATTGAAATGTTTTATATGTTGATGGTGCGATTAAACAGAGAGTGGTAACTGGTTTTTGTATGTTTACCAGCATTTTTCACTAACATGCAGTCCCACCAGGCTGTAGTGTGCTGCAGCTTATCTATATCAATTATTTCCAGCATTGATTGACTACAGTTAATAGGTAATAAATTGCTTAATCCATTGTTTAGTTCATAAGATGACCAAAACCATGACTATCTATCATTTCCCACAGCAAGGGGCTATTTTCTTATGCTTTTTCTTATGACAATATGTTGGGCAAAATCCTGACTGCATATTATTGACACTGATTGGGTTAGAAAAACTACATGTGCATTATCATTAGAAAGACAAACAAATTTAGGGGGAGAAAAGGTTCTAAATGACCATTTTCTTTTCTTGTTGTTGCATACTTAGCTCTAGAAATCATTTTTGTTAATTAGGTGCTTTGGATATTTAGTTAGTGAGCAGTGTAAATAAACAGAAATTGCTGTCAGACAGAATGATGGAGAGGTGAGAGAAGTATGGGCTTGACCTCGGGCTCCAATTACTACCTCCTGAAACTGGAGATGAGACAAAATTCAGTGTAAAAAGTGAACCTCAGCCTGTGTCTTCTTGGAGCTGGGTTTTACTGATGTTTGCTTACCTGTCAGTGTGTCTCTAGTTGAAAATGCTGCTATTTGTGCCATCTACTGCAATTTCTTCCTCATTACAGCTAGCTAATAATTATGTGAATTTTCTTGGGTCAGTGCTATAGAGATGGAAAAGAAGATCCATACATAGATTTCGGTGGTACTCCAGCTTTGACTTAATCAAGTCAAGAAAAAGAAAACAAGCAGCAGTCTAGCCTTGGTCCTTCAGGGAGGTTTCAAAATTCCACATTTTGTAAGTACTGATGTAGGGGTAGCTGGACAGAAGATGCAGCCTTAATGGAAAACATTTTAGGTACACAGGTGGCACAGGGGCACGCTTCTTCCCCACCACTGCAGAGTGGTTCAAATCCCAATTGTATTTCCAGCAATTTGGTCATGCAACAAACACAAGTGGCCATGCTTTGCAAGCCACTAAATGACCATGTCTTTGCCACTCCATTAGCAATTCTTCAGTGTTGTCAGTGGCTGTTTCACCAAAGAGCCCAAGCTGTCAGTGAATTTCCTCACTGGAGGCCATTTGTAGCTTTTGTCAGATGCATTTACATTTTACTTTTTTTTTTATCTTAAAAGGGAAGGTGCAGCTACCGCGCTTATCTTTACTTTAATTCTTTACTGCAATTCTGTGGTGCATTTTGGCCAATGTCCATTCATTTCTGTACTGCTTTAAGGCCCCAGTGTAGGTTTGTGGTTGGATGCAAGGTGAAGAGTAAAAATGTTATAATTATCTTTAAGTTAAAAAACAGAGTTATGTAAGTTGTGCATTGTATTTGACCTGTAGCTTGACCTGTACTGTTAAAAACACAGGTCTAGCTGTTGCAGATAGGCACAGCAGGCTTAAAGCAATTCAAGACCCGTGCCTGTGACCCTTTTAAGGTCACCCTCACCTGAACATGAACTTGATATCCTATTTCCTTTGCATCAGAGATATGGGGCCAAGGACCAGTCACCTCTGTCTGGGAGATACCTGAGGTGCACAAGACCCTCCTCCAATCTCCTCAAGTCCTCAGTGATACACTCATCACAGGCTCTGTCTCCACAAATGAGCTGTGATTGAGGTGATTGGAATTTCCAGAGGCTGTCACAATCATTTTGATTGGAAAATAGACAGGAGAAAATGGGAGAGACAGGCCTGTTATGGGAGCCCTGTCAGGGCTAAAATAATGCATCAGAGTGAAGAGGTTAAAGACACCGCTTCCTTGTTAATAATTAATTGCTGTGCGTGTGGTGGATCCACTTCATCGCTCCCAGTCATCACTTGATAATTGCTTTACATTTAATTTGGCTTTAGAGACTGTTTTTCAAGCTGGGTAAATTGTGCTTAAAGTGAATATGGGCTCAGACAGAGACAGGAGTTTGGTCATAAACCACTAAGAAAAAAAAAAGCGACAACTTGGACTGGGAGAAGTAAAGTTTTAGTGATTCTCTACACTATCTGAACACCAGACTTTTGGAATTAATGTCGTTAGCAAACTTAAAAACTGTCTACAACATTAGCAGATGAAGGTTTAAAAAAAAGTTAATCGTTGACACTTTCTTGAAACTAACTGAAATTTCTTGCATTAGTGAATATTTGTACATGTATGTGTCAGCATTTCTTTATTTTTTTAAGCCTGCTTATCACTGCACATGTAATGCCTTTAGCTTTTATAAACATGACTGTGAAGCATTGATTGGGCTTTAATGATTAGGAATGATGGTAAACTGGATCATGACAGAAAATCAACAGACCAGAAGATGTTCAATTAATCTCATCATGATGTTGGGATTTTAAGATAAAACAATATAAAAACCATGTTGGTTTTCACAGATCTTTCTATTAAAACAATTAATTGATTAATCAAAGAACTGCAGGTTCTTGTCAGTTAAGAATATCTTTTGTGATGGAAATGCCAGTTTAAGACAGATAATGACTGGCTTTTCCTTCTGTCTCTAGATGACACAACCAAATGTCAGTGGACTAGACATGAACCTGAAGTCTGCACGGACCCGGGGGTGCACAATGGAGAGGAATGTACAAGATATACGGCTGAAAAATGACGTGGACATTGGGGTATGGAGAACGTCTAAACCTAGTCTTCTTTTTTTTCACCTCTGTTTTACTATGTCCAGCACTAGAAGACCAAGCTCTACTTTGCTGCTGTATAACTTCCTTTGTTGGATAATTTCACTGCTCAGTTTTCTAAATCTGAGGCAGCCAGGGCTCAGTCTTGCATGCACATAGATAACAATCAAGTTAATTAGACCTGAGATTGAGCGAACTGCAGCAGCAACTTAATCATTTGTAACTTGATTAAAAATACTATATTCTGCAGCAGCAAAGGCTTGGTGTGTGTGTGTTTTTTAGAGGCCTTTAAATTGGGATGTACTTTGCAACAGAGGTCTTAAATGTAATGTTTTTGAAGAACAACAGTGAAATAATCCTGAGGTCTTCAACACATGCTAGGGGGAAATCCTCAGCTGTACATGACTGACTGTGAACAGATAGATATTAGAAATGTATTAATGTTTCCTCGTTTTCCTGTGCCCATAGGAAATTTATGAATTTGACAAGAAATTGGGTCAAGGTAGCTTTGGAGTTGTTTATGAAGCCACCCACATAGAGACACAGACAAAATGGGCCATTAAGAAATTTGGCAAACCAGAGGTGAGTGTATCTGGCATCCCCTGAGGAAGCCTGTTTTTAATGTGATACAAAGTTGCACTAATAAGAGAAGTTGATGTTTGGAGGGCAACAACTAATCCAGCTGTGATTTGACTTTCTGTCACATCAGGCAGGAAGTTTGAAAGTTGAGATGGTGGATAACGAAATAAACCTTCTCAAACAAATGAATCATCCTCACATAATACATCTTGAGGCAGTCTACCGCTCGACCACAGTAAGCATCGCTATCCTTTAAATCACAAACTCAAAATTAGCATAATTAAGTGAGTGGGTGAATGTAATGCATGTAACATATCACATTGTCTATTACTGCATGCCGCTCTGCATAAATATTACTGATGAACACACAAATTGTCTGTATAG
Source organism: Apistogramma diplotaenia (assembly GCA_015052665.1). NCBI lineage: Eukaryota > Metazoa > Chordata > Actinopteri > Cichliformes > Cichlidae > Apistogramma > Apistogramma diplotaenia. Next base: position 17,629 of record VOQJ01002225.1, on the reverse strand, counting down.
TAAGATGCATTTATCTTCTCGTTTCTAGATGATTTATTTGGTTACCGAGCTGTGCAAAGGGGGTGATCTGAGGAAGCTGTGGCAGCAAAAAAAGTTCTTCACAGAGGATGAGACAAGGGATATAATCTGTAGTTTAGCTGATGCTGTTGTCTACCTTCATAAAAGAGGTAATGTCATTTTACAGATTGATCTTATCTACGCTAATTATACTCTCGAACATGCAGTTCAGACTGTGCTTTGAATAAATTGAGTTTCAGTTAATTTATAGTGGTGCTACAATGCCATTATAGTATTCAAATTGTTTTTGCCCTCAATGATGTGATATTCCTTGCCATTAGGGCTTTCAGTCTCTGCAGAAAGGTGTCTTATTTTGATAAAATGGCAGTAATAACCAGCTGCCAGGAAATAAACATTTTAATTAAATTGTTTATTTCCAAATGCTGTTTCCCCTTTGGTAAAATCTGAGGTTAGAGGTAATTTAGGACATTGCTTGGTAATGAGGCATCATTTCATGTGGCAAATGACTGATGTAGAACAAACTAGGGAACAATACTAATTAACAGGGGTTTTTCACATGGAAAGTCCTTTTGTGGTGGTTACTAATGATAGTAATGAGACAATGCTTGAATTATGCATCCAGAAATCATATAATTTGGTTAAAATTTATAGAATAACATTTTTTCTGACCTTAGTCAGTATCATTGGCACATTAAACTGTCTTGAGGGGCGTCCACACAGGGAGCGATTCGCATGTTGATGCTGATGTTTGGTCAGTATTGGACACTCCAGCTTAGATTACCTAAGAAACGGTCTAGTGCAAGGGTGGGGAATGAATATTCCCAAGGGGCCATATGAGAAACTGGGACTGCTGTGGAGGGCTGCACCAATGAGCTTATGAAGATATAAAATTAATAATGAACAGAACTGAGTTCAACTTATTGGTGCAGTCCTCCACAGCAGTCCCAGTTTTTTAGAAGAAGAAGAATAGCTTTTATTGTCATCATACAAAGTACAACGAGATTACAGGGAGAGCCATGAGCCGCTGCACTGTTTCTGAGCGCGCAGCCACTTGTGTGAGTTAAGTGTATTGGCCAGGAACACAACGACAGCATGCGCTCAGACGGGGACTCGAACCAGCGACCCTCCAGTTGCAAGGCGAGCACCCATCTACTGCGCCACGCCTTTTACGTGTCCCTTTGAGAAAACTAATTACTCACCCTCGCTCTAATGTATTTACCACCGCTTTATGTGTCAGGCAATGGTATTCTTTGTTTCCATTCAGTTGCCTTGAAGTTGAGAAAAGTTAAACTCATGACCCGCCACATCAGTCACTTCCTGTGGACCTGCATTTAGTGGTGCATAGGCTGAGCTTTGAGCTTTAACACTAACATATACACATACCAATAAACGTTTATTAAACTGCATTGTTCCTTAATGCGTTACTTTAAGGATGATTACCTGAATTAAATGCACCAAACATTATGTTATATAGTTTATAGTTATGAATTAATTTCTTTTCATTAGTATTTCATTCAGTAATCAGAAAAATGCAGAACTAACTACTGCATTTTAAAACTGGTACCTCTGTTTTAGTCTGTGTATAATTATTATGTATATGAAAAAGAAACTGAGAGTCCAGGTGACAGAAAGCATTTTAAAAATGGGAATTACTATATAAAAATATGTTAAACGGACAAAAGAAAAAAGCATTTTCAGGTGTTTGTTTGCACATCATTTGCTCTAACTTACCTTTCACACACCATCAGCACTGTTGCATGGTATAATTGGTTGCTTCAAATAGTGCACTGAATAGGACTGCCCAGGGCAAATTGTATTTTTCCTCCTGCCTTCCCTCTCTCTGCTAAGTTAACAAGGCCCTTCAGTCTGCTCTGCTGTAAGCAAGAAAAACACAACTGTGTTAGCATCTATGGACATACAATTTATTCTTGTGACTGAGTGTAAAGTTATGTCAGATGAAAGGTTACACATGAATATTTCTCTTGTTCAGTTCTTCAATTCTTGGCCTATAATTCAAGATAAGAAACCAAAATATTAACATGAAGGTTTTTTCAGGTGACTTTTTATTACATGTACATGTTCCACTGGCCCAGCCCATGAATCTGCTTAGTTATTCCCTTTGGGGACATTTGTTCTTTGCTTTACCAGTATTAAATACTTATAGTTACCAGTGGTCTCATCACTAAGTAACTGCTCTTCCACTGTTAAATAAAAAAAATCTTGGTTGAAATATTAATTACAGCACATAATGCCGTATATATAACTCCCATATGCCTCCATGGTGAAACGTGTAACATTTCCTTCTTCACATCCTACAGATATTGTGCACAGAGACTTGAAACTTGAGAACATTCTTGTGAAAAATTCTCCAGATGAGGATGATGGCAAAATCGATATCAAGGTAAAATGATGAACCAAACTGAAAACTTTCCATTCTCTGCCACACTGAGAAAAAGCCTCAAATAGGCACTTTTTCTCTCACCCACCGTCTCCTCTATAGTTAGTAAAGGCTTTAAATACTACCTCATTATGATAGTCTCCCTCTGGTCTCTCTTTATAGTCCACCTTTACAAATGGAGACTAAACTGCGTCTTTAAACATATTACCTGCTGAGCGCAGCATGTTGCTTGCATTGAGGACGAGCCAGCCAAAGCAGATACCTGGTATATGAGTTAAAACAAGGCCAGGATTCTCTTTGTGTTGTGCACATACACTTACACACATTTGTAGTACATGTTTTGAGAAATTTTTTCTGTGGCAGAGCACAGACTAACTAACTAGACTTTAAATTTATTATGCAGTTATTTTGACTGTCCCTACAAATATACTATATACTGTACAGTTTGGAGCTGTGTTGATGTTCCTTGTGTAGCTTTGTCATTACTAAAGCCCCTTAAACAAAGAATCTAATATAGATTTTGTCAGCATGACTGAATCATGTTTATTTGTAACACCTTTTTCTTAAGTGCTATTCTCCACCTAGGTGGCAGACTTTGGATTAGCGGTGAAGACACATGGCGCAGGGATCGAAAATATAATGACACATGCCTGTGGGACCCTTATCTATATGGGTAAGACATCTGGCTCTCCTACAGCATGCTAGTTGACCAAATAGAAGACAGAGTGAATGAGTAGTGTAGCAGAAGGCACTGATGTTTTTGCTTCTACTACAGTAGGTGGCAAAGTCTTTTTAGAAAGACATTTTTAAGTTTAAACACAGTCTTCAGAATTCACAAGTAGTGAGCATAATGGTGTTTTGTTTTAATACAGAAGGTAGATAGTTAAATATTAAAACCATATACTGTATGCTATTATGTACTTACATCCACAAAAACGTACTTAAAGTTCTTGTAAGGACTTGTGGGAAAAATATATAAAATTATGATGGTTTAAAAAAACAATAGGTTTTATTTAGCTGTTAATTTAATGGAATATTTACTACAGTAACCCTATGCCTTTAAGAAGGCACCAGTTCTTCTACACACAGATTTTCACTTTCACTGGATGTAAGCAAAGTTGGAACAAAGTTTTCTTGTAAAGTGGATTTATCCTCCTTGGTAATCCTTGACTGATGCCATGATATTGAAATCAGAGCTTTGTTGGGTCCTTCCCCTTATTTCTGTTATCATTAAAGATGTTAGGAGGAGCACCACCTTTACTTTTTCGGTTGCATGCCTACACAATAACTTGAGGTTGTTGTCTTGTTGTGGAACGAATCTGGGACAAGTGAGATGTGTTCTCGATGATGTGCGATCGCAGGACTTCTCAGATCGTTGTTAGCACTCAGATCACTAAACTTCTTGTTGGAGCTAGATATTTCAAACATAATATTTCAAATTATGACTTGTTCCAGAGCACCTGCTCTTGCATTTTTGCACTTGATTTCTTGTGCTTTTGTGCATAGGTAAGTCACTTGGCTCTGTCTCTACATCACAGGATTGGCTATTTGGCTGCAGGTCTTAAATGATGGCACTGCTGGAAAATCCTCCGATTTTAATGTTAGCTTAATGTGTCTGTTGTTTGCTGCACTCTGTTTCGTTGGCTTACCCATTTGCCACAAAATGCCGGCCTGCGAGAGACCCGCCAGTGCGGGCCGACCACCCTCTGTCTTCCTGCTGTGTTAATTTTCCTCCACAGTTGAAGATTTTTAGCTGTAACTGTCACTACTTGAGAATCCTTATCTTTTTATTATGTCTGGGTATCACCCAGTTTTATCCCTCCTACACAGCTGTTTCTGTTACAGTTAATGGCTTTGGTTTAGCCATGTTAATGATTTGATTAATTAGCACCTGTTTGGTATAATTGTTCAATTATGCACTGGGCTATATGCCTACGAATTCCTTCTGTTATTTTGTTATTTTCTCAGCATATAAATATGCCACTGGAGTATTTCATGGTTGCATAGTCGATGTTTTTGGAGATCCAGTATATCATTTAGATTATATTTCTAAAAAATATATAAATATGCAAAATATATATTAATATATTCAAAGGGCTATATCCTCCTCCACCTTTATTGGTACAATCCCTACCTTTTATGTTTCATTACCACCAATTTTGGCTGTGAACTTTCACCCTGTGTGTAACTCAGGGTTCATGCTCATGGCATGGTAATGTAGCAACAAAACACAACACATACACATTATTATGGTGTTAACTTATTGAAATGAAGCTCAGCAGCATCACTAGTGCTAAAAACACTTTTTAACAAAGTGTTTTATCCCACAAAATTCTGTAGTGCAATCAGAGGAAGTCATACATTTGTGTGTGTGTGTGTCGTTTCCAGCCCCTGAAATGATGAGCGGTCGTGGTTATACCCAGTGGTGCGATGTGTGGAACATAGGAGTCGTTATGTATATGTTGTAAGTAGGAACACAAATACTGTTTTTAAACTTGTACACACAATCTTTGAATGCACATGTCTGAGTTGTGTGTCCCTGTAGACTGTGTGGAGAACCTCCATTTTTCTCCAAAACAAAGGAAAACCTGCTTAAGAAGATAATGAACAGCGAAGTCAAATTTACTCAACCTATCTGGGCCTCAGTCAGTGATGCAGGTAACGCATCATGGTCTTATTCACATTCTTATGTAAATACAGAGGAGCAGTGCAAAGGCTTGTGTGTGTGTGCAGTTTTACTGGGCAGGTCAGTATTACAAACATACTCGCTGATTGTCTTGAGTCTGTCTCAACAGCAAAAAATCTTTTGCCTTGGCTATTGAAGGTGGACCCTGCCTACCGAATGTCCGCTAATCAACTACTAGAAAACTCCTGGATTACAGTAAGACCCTTCGAGCTGCATTCATGAACTTCACATAAGTCTAATGAAGTGCTTTTACATGGTGCTTTGTCCCAACAGGGTGACACTAATGTGCCCGTCGTACCATCCAATGTGCTGGAGATGATGCGTCAGTACTTGGAGCAGGAAGAAAGTAATGATAAAGATTAAGTTTCCTAAGTTATCACTTGATCATTTTAATTTTGATTTGATCACTTTATTAGTACTGTTGCTGTGATGTGATAAGCTGCAGTTTAATATGCTGATTACTATATTTGAGGTGTCCTGATTTGTGACTCAGCAACCAATCCAACATGCAGGCCACAGTACAAATGATAGTGAAATATACAGAGTAACATTGTAATATTTAAATGCAAGGCATTTGTTTTCATATAGTATAGATAATTACAGAAGAGATAAGCACAGGGGGCAAGCAGAGACAGTGATAAACCAAAGGCATGTTTAGCTACTTAATGTTGTTAAAAATTGTCCAAAACAGCAAATAAGACTTCAGAAGTTTCACCCTTCACCTCTTTTGAGGAAAACCTGGAAGCATTCCCAGTCCACCAGGCAGTTTCAGCAGAAACAGACAGCAACTGCAGGAGCCACACCAGACTCAGTCCTGAGAGACACAGCAGCTCCAACAAACCTTCCACATCCACCAAACCGGTACCGTGTTTCTGTTTAGCACAACTCTACAACATTTTGACATCGCTTTCCTATGTGTGTGTTTCTTAAAATCTCTTATTATCTATTTAAGTGCTGTATGTGATTAGTGTAGGCTCTGTACCATTAACACCCCACTTACCTGGTTTGGTAATTATTGTTTTTTTTTTAAACTTGAGTCACCCCACTAGGTACAGTATATTAATTAGCACAACAGTCTTTACGGAGTTGTTGAAAATCACGTGCGGTCATGAATTCCATGTGTTTTGCTTTTGGTTATCCTAGGATTGTGGAATAAAGACTAAAGAGAGTGGTGGCAGCCTTCAGCAGGACAAGCAAATAAACAGCTCTGACACCCCGGGACCGCCGGCAGCCACACAGGTGTGTTGAACCTCCTACATTCTGTCCTTTTTGTTCATTTTTAAATTGTTCTTTAGTGTGTATATTTTTACAGTACACATTTTAGATCTAAAATTTAACTTACAAATGTCTAGTGCTTTGCCTTTTGGATTTTAACTTTCTATTTTTTATCTGCCTTTTTTGGCTTTCATATTTAACCACCACTAGATGGTGCCAGATTCACCTCTTGAAGACGTTAATAAAAGTGAAGCCACGCAGCTGTTTCTTTACACAGATGTCATAGTTAATTCTGTTATGTAAGATTAATATGAGTGTTATGGCTGCAGTCTCATGCTCTTGTTAAACTCTCCACACAGCCGAGTGTAAAGCAGCGCAGGCCTCAGGAGAAGAAGGACCTCAGTGCAGGACAGAAACAGACCTCCAAACCCAAGTAAAGCAGATGACCAGTGACTCTCTACCTCCATTAAAGTAGGACTGGTCCCTGAAAAACACCAGCTAGCTCCTGAAGACTGAAAGCCATTCAGAATAAAACTAAAAAATGAGCCATATTCTATTACCAAACACAGGGAGAGGGGAAAACCTAACAAATCAGACCTTTTGTGGCTATACTAAATATACATTTATTGTTTTGTTTTTCCTGTTATTTTATTGAGATCTGTTATTTTACCAGTAATGTGAATGTAAATAGTACGAATGGTGCAGCCATTTTTGTGATGGCCAGAGACTAAGTAGCAACTGCAGTGTCATATAAATGGGTTTTGTATACAACTGTGAAAATTGTACAAAGAGGCCCAACAGCACTGCAGCTGAAGATTCAGCTTCAGCACTGCCCTGTGCCAAAAGAAGGAGAACCTATCTGAGATAATCTCCCAGATGGGGAGAAAGTACTGGAGAAATTATTTGTATTAAACAATCAGTTGTTTTAAAGCATCAAACAGCCTGCATGCAGACTCGTGTGTGTTTTCTGTAGTTGCTGCCAAACGTAGATGCTGAATGAGTTTGACGTGTAACACTGATGCTTTTAGCTTAAAGCAACAACCAGGTTAAGTAGGCTTGATATGTCTCTTTTCCTAAAGTCTTTACTTTAACTGCTATTTACTGTTTATGTATATATTCTGTGTTTTTTGTATTTGTCTCATTTCATCTTTGTTTATTTGCTTTATAAATACATGCTAAATAGGAGAGAAAATACTTGTGAAGATTACTGGATATTATTTAAAAAAAACTGTGAGTAATAGGGATTTTCTTTCTTTCTCTTCTGACCTCTCAATTCCAAAACGTCCGATGTGCAGTGACTGCACCCACTCAGTGTCAAAACAGAAAAACTGTCACACAGACTGGTTACGCTCCATCTGAATGCAGAGGATTGGGACTGGGGGCAGCCACGGGTCTAATCTCGTTTGGAGGCCATTGAAAGCAGTAGGAGCTACTTTGAGGGCACTGCCATTCAAGCACAGGTTTTTCCGCTGCAGAGAGAATAATCCCCAGCATAGATACAACATTAAAGTATCCAAGCATAACACACCGAGGGTGAATTTCAAATCCACCCATTTGCATCTTGAAGTGAATGAGTGCCAACAATGGGGCCCTGTTTTCATGCACAGGCTCTGTGTTTTAGTGTGTATGTGTAAATGCAGTTTCCACTTTTTTCTTGAATGAGTGGACCTTTTTATCAAATTTTGTCCAGGCAGACATACTGCAGTTATCTCAGGTGATTTTTTTTCCTAACATAGTGTGCAGATATGCAAATGAGATGTGAATTATTTCTGATTAAAGCTGCTTGCCAAAAGGACTACGTGATTACTGCAACACTGACAAACATGACTTTGGTTTACTCTCTGAACACCAGATGGTAGTAGGTAGAGAGTTCTTGAATTCATTTTGAAATTATTTCCTGAAGTTAAGATGACACAGGGAGTCATCCCGACGCTACCCAGTTTTATGCACGAAGCTTTGTAATTAGAACTGGTTGTTTGAGCCTCTGCCCATTAAACCTGTGATGTCCATGTGATGTGTCACTAATTAACATGTTGTATACTTATATCTGCATGGTGCACACAGAAAAAATAAAATGTTAAGACATAAATAGTTAAGGCACGCTTCCTTTTGGATGCTGTCTCGTGATTTTTATTGATACCTTGAGAAACAAAGAGCGAGAGAGCAATGGGATGTATAAATTTGAGCTACAGCAACGTAGGGGAGTTCTTGTATGCGTCACCCTTTGGGACAAATCTTAACAGTGAAACTCATCAAGAAAAAAACGGAGGTGTCATAACTGTGTTAGTAGGGTCAAATGTTGTTGAAACACTGTGATAATGTTTGAAGGAAACAGCAGCCTCCAGTTTTTCTTCTTTTGCCAAAACAACAGAGCAAAGAGGAGGGGACAGAATGAGAGGCTGTGTGGTGGATAGGTTAGGGGCGTGAATTTGGGACAAAGCATGGAGGCAAAGGAAATTAGAAAATTCGTCGGGATGGAACGAGGGATGCGCCCCATGCCCCCCCCCCCCCCCCCCCCCCCCCCCCCCCCTTTTCCCCCCCCCCGCCCCCCCCCCAGGGGGAAGAAGGGGGG
>VOQJ01002214.1:21272-32306 GCA_015052665.1 Apistogramma diplotaenia | reverse complement strand
AAAAAAAACTGAAAATTTTTGGGAAAAAAAAAAAAAAAAAAAAAACCCAAGCAATATTTCGATGTTTCAATAAAATCCAATTCGGCCATCACATCATATAAATTAGATTAGACATAGAAGAGGTGACATGACAGGACAAACAAAAATTAATTGTCTTTGACCAACATATCCACTACTAAGAGGCAAACGTGAATTATCGGTCATGTCGAGGCCCTCGAAGCAAAATGCTGAAAACTGTTTTCACGCTTCCTCAAATATGAGTTCAAGGACCAAGTTTGATTTCGATCGATCAAAGCATTGATGACCTCGCTTTCTGTCTGACGGCTTTTGTCGCTGATTTCGATTGGCTGGGATGGGCGGCCACTTTGGAAATTCAAAAATCAATATGACTTTTGAAGGAAAAAATTGGACTTTTGATTCAAAACGTTGAACGCACAAAAGTACGCGAGGCTTCAACTAATTGGTGGCACGTGACTGTTAGTGAAAATAATGAAAGGGTCTGTCCCAAATCATAAACATTAAGTTATTCTCTTTCTGTCCCAAATACCTGTTCCACAAACACTTTTTTTTATAGGTCTCGTTTGTCTAAACAGCTCATAGCCGAATAAGAAGGCTCGTCATGGGAACCAGTACACACTCATTTTTCAGTATTAATAAGCATTTGCTCCACACCCGACTTCTCTGGTCGTCACTTCAACCGTGCAGGTAGTTTAATGAAAATAAATGAATGTTTGAGAGCTACTTTGGAACACGGAGAGAGAAACCATCCAGACTTTAAAAAAAAAAAAAGGACTCACACCATCTCTGAGAGATCCCCAGACTTCACTGCAATTACTCCGAGCATCTGCGCATAACACGGGCTGCAACCACCTGAGCACTGTGGAGCGTCACCCCCGCTAAGACTGGCAGTGCATTGAGTCCAGTCCCTCTGCCATGGGACTTTCAGCAAATAAATAAGATATGTAAGATTTGCTTCACTTCTAATTTGGGACTCTGAATGCACCCTCATTTCATTAGGTTAAAATTCTGACTGAGACAAAGGGGACAAGACAAGGCCATCAGTACTGCGTGCCAGAGCGGTGAGATAGATAGCATGCAGGCACCATCCAATAACAAAATTAATCCTCAATCTTATTTTGCAGCCCTGGAAACATTGTGGTTGTGTTTTTCTTTTCAATCGTAGCAGATTTTTATCTAACCACTAAAATGCTGTGAATATATCAACTGCTTGCTGGAATGCCCCCGTCATGGTGAATATTTCATATGAAGCCTATTGTTGTCTGCCCCACTGGGGCCTCAGCAAATGGCCCAGTGAGGGAGAAAACACTAAAGCAGATTCCACAGACCAAAGCCCGATAGTCCACTGGCCTAGGGAAGAAACTAGGCATTAGCTCAAAATGCTGAAAACAGCTTTTTATGGCCAGCGATGCAGTGAGAAAGGGTAAAGAAGGATGATATCTGAAGACCTCAGCTAAACCTGCGGAACGTTTCAAAGGGGGAGCAGCCTGTTTCAGATTATCACCAAAAGATGCAAAGACAAACTGCATGTTGCCGAAGCCCATATGATTCTCCACACTCTGGGAAAGGAGACGATGACTCGCGCTGTTTACACACAGCTTACTGTGTCGCCAGCAGCCGCCACCCCAAAAGCCTCAAAAACACAACCCTGACAAATATTTCTTCTACATTTGATGCCCACACAAATCACAAGCTCTCACAGTGAGACTGATCCTGTGTCATATAAACTGTTTATTGCGACTTCTACCACTAACTGAAGCCATATCTGGCTGCTCTTTGTAAATGCTAAATTTGCTAAATTGTTTTGCACCAACATGTCAGGGGTTTGCAGCTTAAAGACTCAAGAGAATCTGCCTTAAACACTTCAAAACTAAACTTGACTGCAGGTTCAAGCTGCTGGTTTTAATGTACATGCAAATGCCCACATGAAATTCAAAAGCAAAAATGATGCACAGGAACTATAAAGCAAAAAAGCATCCTTTGGTGACCTGGAGCAAAAACTAAACAAAGTAGGTCTATTGTGATCATTTCCAGCTCCATATTTTTTCTGAACTAAAATAAGTGAAACAAGCTGCTCCTCCCTCTATTTAAGACAACTTTCTTCTGACTGACTTCATCTGTAAAAACAGACTTTAAAGGGGACTCTCACCATCCCTGAAAGACCCCAATGCTTCACTGCACTGACGAGCAGGTGAGTAACAGCTAGACCTGCCTCGTTACTTCAAACTCTGTCCCTGTAGCATTGTTCTCTTGCTTTATGCCTCAACAGGAAAGTGAGCATTTAAAGATGTTTGCAACAGTATATATACATATATGAAAAAGTAAAATAAAATAAGGAAAAGCATATCAGGGCCCCTGTAAAGTCTCACGTCAACAACTGGGGGAAACAAGAGATGAGGCCATCAGTTAGTCTGGGAAGCAGACAGCCTTGAATCGCCAGCGGCCATTTAGCAAGTCAGCGAAGGACCTCCCGGAGCAACAGCAATGCTACTGAACTGCTTCGCTGCGCTTCAGCGCGTAGCGCCACAGGAACAGGGCAATCATATCTGACACCTAAGTACTTTAGTTCAGCGAAGGAAACACCTTATCAGCCGAGGCCACCGATCCTACCAGCAGTACCTCAACTCTACATCTGCTCGTGCTTGATGAAGAGTCTGCACAGACGAATAATCTTCACACTGTTCTCTTGTTAGTTTCTGAGCATTTGACGGCTACAAAACTGCAGACATAAAGTAGATGAAAGCAGCCTGAGGCCTAATAGCAGTTTGAACCTAAGGTAACAGTCCCATTGCTGGCAACAGCAGATTTCCCACATGTACATGTTTCTCAAAAGTCAAAGTGCTGCGGGGTGCTAAAAATGCTGCTTTCACACTGCACACCGAAAGAGGAGCCACGTGGGGAGCCCACTGCTATTTTCTCTTGAAAAACAAGGGCTCTGGATTCCTAACATGTTGTGGAGATTAGAGAGCTACCCAGTGGAATTCCAGGCCCCATATGGTGACAAGGTCCTCACATCTCCCCCTATTAGAAGTTTGTTTGCCTTGCCGGGAGTTTCAGCACTTACTCTAGAGCCAAAATAAAAGATTAAGCAACAGAGAGGTGCAAAGAGAAGGAGCAAAAGCAATACTTGATCTGAATCGTTAAACAACCGCTCCGAGGCTCGGGCCTGGACAGGGAAGTGGGTAAAGTGGCGAGGACATGACATGGATCGTGACTCATTTGTGGCATTAGACCACTGCTGTTCCAGTTTCCCAAATCGCGCCTTTAGACTTGTGGGACGGCACACAGTGAGTCAGCCTTTTTGGACACCTTCAATGAAAAGATGGTGGCATTCCTGTTCCAATCCACAACGAGTCCAGGAGAATGAGCAATAAGCTCCTATTATGCAAATCGCCAAAGTTTTACAGGAAAAGCTCCACGACGACTGCAATCTGTAGGACCTTTTACCTGTGTGAGTGTTTAGCGACGTCGAAGAGGATTAGCAGCTGGGGTCGAGTGTTCACTGAGCCAGTTTCCCAGAGTACAGAAGCATCTGTAATCTGCACCCACAACACCCCCCCACTCCATTTCTCTATTGAGGCTTTTCTGGAGTAACATCTAAACAGATTCTGCGAAAGGAATCTGTAGCTGTCTGAGAGCATGGCTATCATATTCATCATAACCGTTGTTTTAGTGACACGCAAGGGGGGGAAAAAAAAGCCCCAGCAGATATCAACATAAAATGTCATCTCTACTGGATGTCAGCTTGGCATCAGACAGGCTGAAAGAGGCATGAAAGCGATGTCACTCCTTCAGGCCACAGCCTTCTGAGTGGTGTCACCAACATCATAGCAGCTTGTTGCGTCATCAAGGCTGCCCGGCTGGAGAAAGCTGGGATATCAGAGAGAAACAACACAGCGCTGACTGATTGGAACTCCAACAGCCCCATTAGTGAGGCACGTTCCAGAGGCATGCAACAATTAAGGCAGCTCTGCCTGCCAGGGATGACTGAGAGATCCACGAGCAGCCAAAAGCTCATCATTCATAGCAGCCAAGCTGAAATTCCAAGCCAAAAGAAGTAACTTCTAGAAAGAAAAAAAAATCTCATTAAAAAAATAAATAAAAACAGATCAACTACAGTAAATCTGCAGCGTGAATACAATGCCTTCATTATGAAACACAAATAACCCAAAAGCAACATTTTAAGTCCAAAAAAAGAAAGATCGAGTTGAAGAAATTCAACCATCTGCAGTTCACTAATGCAAGTACATCCAAGCTCTAACAGACGTGGCAAAGACCGACAAGTTCCTGAGTAATTAGCCGAGGGAATATTGCAGGCATTTTCTATCATTTTTTAGCTTCTCTGTGACCACATGGGACAGAATTGTGTCACCTCACGATGATGATTAAGTCTGCCTGCGGTAGATTTCTCCTGGATATAAGTTTCATGCGTACTCCTTAGAGAGGAAACAGGATCTTCAGCACTGTGGAGAGGGTGACCCACTTCACAACCTCATTGCACAATACTGCAGTGCTGCTCGCAAAGTTCACAACACTGCCAAATATACACAATACACAGGAATTCATACATAGCAGCTCCTGGAACATTAGCTCAGCATGCTCATTTTGCACAAACAGCAACGTGGTGCCTCTGCATTGTAAACATACCAAAGAAACCTTGTTTTAAACTCTGCGTTTCAGATGTCGGCCTGTCCCCTGAGAGCATATCTGCAGTGAAAAAGAAGAGAAAGTCTTCCTCTGCAGAACCTGCTCTAAACTCTGCACATTTCTGCAACAACCCCCCCTCCAAAAAAACAAAACAAAACAAAAAAAAACAGGGCAGATAAACATATTATGCTGAAATTTGACTTAAAGCAAACCTCTGAGAACAGGTACTGCAAACTGGCACCAAATAGCCATGGTTTGAGATTCCAAACACTCGGGAGCAAAGATTAATCAAAGTGGTGAGGAAGTCTCAAAATGCACAGCCGCTGTAGAAGAGAAGCAAAAGCATTTGGCCGACAGGGACGGTTAATTATGTAAGCTGGGGAGAAAAGCTAGGAGGCTCGTTTGCCAGGAAGTCCGGGGTACAGCTCAGTAGCTTGTGGCATCTGGGCTCTGGAGTTAGAGGACTGGAGACATCATGCCAGTCTTGCTGCCTGCAAGCTTCAGATTGCAAAGCGTGGATGGAGGCCTGCAATTTTGAAATCAGCCTCTATGCACGTGCCCACTGTTTTCCACAGCACAACATGGCAGAGGTTACAGGAGCCTTCCCTTTGAAGGCAGTCCCACGGATTAAGTATCCAACTCTCAGCCCCTGCTGCGATGACCATATTTCAGAGAGATCTGTTGGAATAATTCAGGACTATTTGAAGAACTGAGGCAATTTGTCATCGCTAATATAGCAGAACATGAACATATTTGCATATTCATCATTTGGAAAACTGCAGCACTCCAAAAGAAAAAAAAGTCCTAATGAATTAGGGCTGACATGCACAGTGTTTTTTGTTGTCTTGTGTTTTTAAATCAAAATGTTGTATGACGGTTACGTTTCAATAACACAAAAGAGAGAAAAAAATAACAAAAAGGACAGAAATCATCTGATATTGGCCGAATTGTTCTGGGCCCAGTGTGCTAAAGTGATGCAAAAATGAATAGAAATAACACTATATTCAAAGTGCTATGACTGGACAATGTGTTGATTTAGTGAACACCATCAGTCAGGGGTGTGTCCTTCTCCCTGTTTGCACTCAAGAAGCTGGTCAAAAATAATGTTACTTTAAAATAATATCATGTTGTACACTGACTTGCCAGATTTTAGATTTTCCCATCTGACTACTCAATGTTTGTGTGTTTACACCTGACTACTAAAATGGGCTGCATGCAGCCTGTCTAGTGCACACAACCTAGAACGTGCACCCTGACATACACTAATGTCCTCTCTGCCAGTACCTATGTGCGTCAGCACTCCAGAAAGCCAGCACCTTTATCACAGTTGCTGCCCACATTGTCACGTTCCCACTACCACACCACGGCTGCTTCTGCCTGTATGGAATTTCCACTGCCAAATAATGTCACATAATTCAGCGATAGAGTGTTTTAATGTTTGGAGTCCCATGCTTGAAGACCACAGAACTAGAGTACTCATTTCCCCCTTAAAATGTTTCCATTCATATAAAGAACTGAGGATCTTGGATCCTTTCTGCAGGTAATTATCGAAGGTAGTAAAGCACTCAGCACCCGTCGCTTTCATCGCCATTAGTAGTGCAAGATTTTAACAGGGCCATGTTAAAGTCACAACATGAGTGGCATGAGAACATGAAGGATTGAGAAAAGGGCGCGCTTAGTCTGGTCTCCTGTGACATGTGGCTCACTGGTAAATGACGAACATGCACTGCCCACGGAGGGCACTGATTTGTGTTCTGCGGGGCAGTCACGGACACCAGCAGCCCTAATTAGCACCAGTGTTTCAGGGACATTATACTTGAAGAGCTGAGGACAAGTGTCACATGGAAAACACGGGAGGTCGGTTATGGCTTGAAGCAGACTGAGGAATGAGTGCTCCCATGTGAGAATTCAAGTCTGGAATGTAGCTGCTCCTTGACACTGAAAATACTCCCTGTGGTCCCCGGTGGCCCGAACGACAGAGTCCGCCCCTCATACTGCAGACACACAGTCGAGATTTAAGAGGGACCGAACAACAGAAAGCAGATGAAAAGTGGGTTTTATTGGATTAAGCCTTTCTTAACTGTACTTGAAAATGATGGAAAGAATTCGGGAACTCGGGGAGGTCTGTGTCAACAGGCTTTGTCTGCATAACTTTGAGAACTTCACAGGGTTTAGTGCGCTCTTTTTGACACATCCTAAATCCTACAAGGTAAAAAAAAAAGAAAAGAAAGAAGGCCCAAGTCCAGCTGCTGACCAACCTGGATGTTAAACTGAAACTCTCTTTAAATCTCTGATATAAAAAAAGCAGCTAGGAAACCAAGGGCAACTTAGAAAAAGCCATAGAGAAATATACACCCATGTGAGTGTGATGGTGAAGGCAGCCAAAGGCCCATTTTTGGAAACTGCTGTAAAAACACTAGTTTAGAGGCAATGTACTTGTAGTCTCAGGCTTCATAGCTGTATTTTTTTCCTCTTCTAGGAAGTCTGCAAGGACAGATAAAACCACAGCTGCATCTGCCCAGAGGTTAGAGCTATTACTGGGTTTTCGATACATAAAAGGCACAAACACTGATGGAAAAAGGTGTTTTAATGGCTCAGTAATTAATGTACCCTTGCTATCCGACCATGACTATCCCCTCTCTCAGACGCTGACACTCTCCAAATATAAGAAAAATGCGATTTAAGCTGCTACATGTATAACACCACATCAGTGTTTCATCACATAATGAATTGTGATGGAGTACACAGGCTGTAAACAAATGGAACTGCTGCTGAGAAAAGCCGTTGATCTTTCTTAGCTTGTGTTCATGTTAAATGTCCCCGGGTATAACCTCCGAAAGTAAATGCGCTGTATTTCATGTCTACTGTGGCTCTACTGGCTTGCAACTGACAACCCTCTCTCTTCAACTTTCAGCTTCCCCCTCTTCAAAAAGGGGAAAAAAAAAAAAAAGAACACACAGACATGATGTCCTATTACTAAACTAAAAGCTTGCTTGGCTGGATCAACAGGACACTGGCAGCTCTAAAAGCCTGCACCACAGGGCCAGGACTGTACACTCTCCAACCCAGTGCAGAGTGTTAAGTACAGCACCTTCCCTGGATGGCTGGCACCTGTCCCTCCATATCCGCAGACCTGGTTGGCACAGATCAACACTGCACCATGCTCCACTTCACAGCCTATTACACATACCAAACAAATTAAATACGAGGGAGTGTGACGGGGCAAGATGGTATTTTTGCGGAGCCCCAGCAGCCAGCAAAGGCCACGCATGCAACAGAGGTTCATTAGACAGCTCAATAGAGCCTCGTGGAATGTGCGAGGAGGCGCATCACTCCATTGTTCACTAGTTGCTCCTCTGGGAAAGGGGTTGAGCACACATCAAGAGACGATGAGGAGATGTGTAAGAGTGGCGTGCCATCACATTCAGTGGCGTATGACAGGCCACAAACTTTGTACAAGCCACTGTCTGCTTTGAAATCCGCAACTCTGAAAGAGCTCACAACTAGTTTATCTTTCCCACTTTAGGAGGCTCTGCTCCTGGTTTGGCTGAACTTTTGCCACTGGTTAGCAAAACGTTTCTTTGTGGCAGTGCTGAGGGTGTTACACTGGAGGCAGCTTGGAGCAGAGCCCGCTGCAGCCCCAAGGCCAGTCAGCTTACAGCGGTTTGGACTTTCCCTCTATCCTCCTCAGTTATTCGATTTTATTTTCCTCCCTGGACCGAAGCCACGAGCAGTTACAGCAACTATTGTGTGTTGTGAGGTTCAGAGCAGCATTCTAATGAAGTGCTGGACCTCATCAGCACACTTCAACTGCCAGCAGGTCAGCAACGGCCAACTCGCACTTCAAATACCCAACAGGCTTTGTGACTGAGCTCCAAGTAAGACATGGATCTACTACAGTTAGATATAAACAGGACTTTTTTTTTCTTAAATTAAAACATGGAATCGCCATTCAAATAAAAACATTAATACTGAGATTACCTACAAAAGTTAGTATTTCTGTACTGCAGTTACGAATGCAGAAGCAGCCCGTGCTCTTGACACAAAGAAAAAAGATGGACATAAACAGACTTCATATCTGACGATATCATCATCAGACTGATTGTTTACAACACTTTGAGCCCATATACCAGAGTATGCTGAACTGATGGTGCTGAAGCCTCATCAGTGCACTGATAAACAGTTCCTGGAATTCCCTGGTTGAAAGATTCCCTAAAACGCAATATCAGTTGGGCTCGAGTAATATATCCTAGGAATGCACCAACATATGGGCTAAAAATGTTAATATTCAGCTTGAAAAATCATACCTGCAAATGTATTTGTATTTGTTTCTCCAGCACAAAAGGAAGAACAAACAAAAACAACTAAATAAAGAAAATATCGGTGCTAGTTATCAGCTGAAATATTATTTCAAACTTTGGTATTTGCACAGAATTAACAGCTGATGCAGCACAAATATATACCGCAAAGTGGGCTATATGTCACATGCTATATGAAGAACCATTACTGACCGCAGCTGTTTGCCTCCCTAAGCTACTCACTGTTTCACTCCAGCAAATCTGGCAAAGTACATTATACATTTATGTGGCTGTTTAGCTCTAATGAAAGAATGAACAGCCTTTAAAAACTACAGAATGTTTAATCATGAACCAAAAAAAAAAAAAATGCAGCATGCAAGTTCCTCACACTGCCACATGACAGTGCAATCTGAATGGTCAGACAGCAGTGATGGAGCTCTACTAAAGAGGCGTCGGAGGGAATCATTAATCCCAGAAGGCAGCATGAGACAGATGGTACGATGATGGCAGATCAATGCTTTCCCTGCCATCCTGACTGCTTCCAATGGCCTGGCCCAGAGGGAGGAAATGGGCTAATCCCTAAAAAGAAAGTCCAGACAAAACATGCAAGACGAGTGCGAGCCACCTCCTCCTCCTTTATACCCCTGTGGCCATGCTGCATGTACCGCGCATCCAGTGTGAATGGTACTGGAGGGGGTTAAAACAGAGCAATGCAGAAGTAGGCAGGCGTTTGTTCCTGTGGTTCTAGTCGAGAGAAGCTTTATGAAGACTTTGACCCCCCCCCCTTCCCAGCCCCTCTAAGAGGTCCCCAGCTGCAGTATGAAGGAGAGGCATATATGAACTATACATAACTGTCAAAAGTTCTTTTAAAGGCCATAGGAACCAGACATGATTAAAGGTTCTGATACTGAGAGACAGCAGTGTAACGGGAGGGAGGGAAAAGAGAAGAAGGAAGCCCCACTGAACAGTCTTTTCATACTTGTATTCTATTCTATGCACTGAATAGGAGTGGCCCTCCGATCTCATTGTACATCTGTATAATGACAATAAAGGCATTCTATTCTATTCTGATGAACACGTAATACCAGTAAAACCACTTTTGGTTAGTCTTAAACTGTACTGAAATACAGTTCTCTTCCCCTAGCAGGAAATCAGTCAGCATTATAGTGAAAGAGTTACAGTACACTATTTGTCAGTTAGGGTCAGAATCAGCCGTTTTTTTCTACGGTACCGAGGTGCTGAGAAACGGGTATTTGCAGCAATGGTGTCATCAATCAACGGGCTCCTTAATCGCCCATGCTGCTGCCCAAAGACCTGTCACATCTGCAACTTAAACCACAGTCCCCGCTGGAGAGGCAATTACAGTGTTGACACATGAACACACACGCGCACGCATAGCCACGCACAGCTGATAATTTGCACAGATTGCCTCATTAAGGAGAAGAGCCCCTTTTTGTTGTCTGTGACTCTCAGTCCACTACAGTAACAACCCAAACAGGAAAGCGGAGTTTAAATCTTTTAAAACGGGGCATCGGGCTGTGTAAGAACCACACGCTAATATTACAGTATATAACCTCAAGGACATGAAACGATCATGTAAATATTGTCACTTTAACAATTACAACCTTGACGTAGGCTCCGGCACAACTTTAATTAAGTGTGATGTGTTCTTCTTCCCAAGCTTTCTGGTCAGCCGCTATCGCAAAGTGACAGAGCCTCTTCTGCTCTCTCCGGGGCAAGTGGCTTTCTTATCTACCCGATCGAAAACACAGCTCTTGTTGCTGGCTTCCAGCACCATAGATAGGAAGGTGTTTATTGGACTCAGTCAGGGAAACCATGCAGCCCACTTCCTTCTAAACGGGGCTGCCCTGTACGTAGCCTCCAGACAAACACAGAGTAAATAAGCTGAGGATCCAATTGCTGTTCCTGTGTAGCCGCCTGTGTGCGTGTACATATTTGTTTGTTGAAGGGAGAGGAGGCTAATACCAAGTCTCCACTTCACATTCAGGAGACTCACCATATTTGGACAAGCACCAAAAAAAAAAAAAAACCTTTTTTCTACAAACTGCAC
>VOQJ01002214.1:2343-15253 GCA_015052665.1 Apistogramma diplotaenia | reverse complement strand
GGAGAGGAGGGGGGAGGGGGAAAGAGGGGGGGGGGGGGGGGGGGGGGGGGGAGAGACAGGGGCTCACACAGAAAACAAAAGTTACCCCTATTGAAGCGGAGGCACCCCATACTCTGCAAATTTTTACACCCTGCACACACACACACACACACACACACACACACACACAGCTCCTTTTCTCCAGCTCTTTGTGGCGTTCCTCTCACTGCACTTGATATAAGGGAGGGGTGGGACATATGTGAAAGAATTCACATTCAAATATCTGTGACTGTGACCAAGAGCGAGTAGGAATGTTAATCTAATAACCCAGATGGAAGCTTAACTAAGGACAACTTTGAGAGAGGTCTGAAAAGACAGCAGAGAGGGGAGAAAAAGGATGACTGCACTAAAAGATTCAAACACAGAATGGAGAAATCCCAAACGGAGGTGAAACGGCTGAGGTTTTGCATTCCACCAGCTCGGCAGTTCATGTCCCGGAATGTTACTGCTCCATTTGTTCTTAATGAAAGACTTGGCCCAGCATGCACCACTGCATTTAGATCTATTTACTTTCAACAATACTATTTAGAATTCTGCCAAGCAACATTACCTTTAAAAAAGGAGAAAAAAGAAATCGCTGTGCATTTCTTTCCTGCACGCAATTTTGCAATATCATATTCCATTTAAGCCATTTAGACACTGAGTGAGTTTCATAACCCTGTTTAAAAATCTATTAAGTGCTTTGTAATGCTCAAGGGAGCAGATGAGAAAAGAAACAATGCTCTTTGCTTTATCTATAAATCGTGCTCTGCATGTGCTCAGTTTATTGTTTTAATGCCGTGTTTATTGCTTGCCAGATTTCCGTGCAGTTTAATCACGATTATAAATCCATAGCCACCCAAGTGGTTCTGTAAGGCCGGGGCAGAGCTGCGCTAGCATCGGCATGCAACCTGTATGCTATCTTCATTGTGCAATACAGGTGAGGCTGAAGGGAATGTGATTCATTCAGACTGGTTGGTTGCTTGCAAATTGAAATTTTGACCTGATAACAGCATGAAAACACAAAGGACCACCAAGACAGTTACAATAATTCCTGCGGGGAGCACGAATGTTCTAAGACATTTCATAAAAATCTCCCAGAGGGAAAAGTGAGGGTATAAAGCAACGTCAGAAAGATTCATCGTCTGCACATCACAAAGTGATAACTGTCTGGCTATATGAAATCTCCGACCTGCTGATGGCGCTGGATGAAAGTCGAGGGATCATCATGGTCAGAGTGATTCATCCTTTTGGGATCATCGGTGTCTCCGCAAAATTGCAAAACAATCCATCAGTGGCTGAGACATTCGAGTCTCGATCCTTTCACTGACAAACGCTTATTTTCACCTCTACTTCTCTTCCGGCAATTAACAACAGAGGAAGGGCAGAGAAGAAACCTCTGGCAGTACAGCATAATCAACATTTCATTTCAAAATAAAGCCTAAAATGTGTTCAGCGCAGGAGATTGCTGTCAGACAAATGCTGTAGTCCCCTTGAGTCCAGTTAACCCCACATCTAGGCCTTGTAGCATACATGTACAAGGTGTATGAATAATCCAGGAGTTGTAAGCAAAGCTCCAGAAGTCAGCTTTAGTCTGTCGGGGCGTATGGAGTGTAACAGATGGTAGAAAGGTTAATGTTTGGCAACAATGCACGCCTCGACAGCCAGATAACTCAGATAAAGCTACGTCTGCTAAAGTTATGCTTTTCCACCTCTTTTCATTACGGTGGAGAAAAACAGAGAGAGGAAAAACTGAGGGGTAAGAGCAGGTCCAGGAACGAGGACCCACTGTAGCAGTTTGAAAGTATGCGTGTCGCTTCATTACATAAAAATAATATTTGCAGAATATCCCATTTCAAAGGAGGGTTTAATGACATTAAATTCTGAATTCAGCCAAGAAGACATATCTTGGGGAACAGCACTTTGACATAAAACTTTAATAAAGGAGTGAATAAATTCAACCAAAATACGCCGCTATACATAAAACAGGCTTTCAAAAAAATGCATAAAAAGTTATTTTAAATATAAATCTGACTTTGCTGCCTCATGTTTTTTAGGATAATTGCAGCACAATGTAGGGGCCTGATGGCAAACATTATGTACGTCTGAGGGCAAGATGATGCGCTCCGCTGCAGGCTGACTGCTGTTTATCCGAACAATGGCACAGCTTGCAAAAAAAGCCCTTATCTAATACTATCATGTTTTATTTTCCCCTTGAAAAATGGCTAGTCAGCGATGCAGAGGATTAGAGTCCAATCTATTGGGGGCTTTTGTCTTGCAAAAAGGCAATTTTCCTTCATTTGGGGAAATAAAGCTCTTTTAAATGACATCACTTCAGATCAAAAGGTTCTATTTTCTGTTTTTATGTTGCACTGCTGTAATTGCACAGCGAGATTTATAAAAACAGCTATAACCGGATTAAGCCTTTCCTTGTTTTCCATCTTGTCATGCATAATTGGGACACTGAAAGAGGTACAAACAACAGAATCCGAAGCAGTCTGACGATGACATGCACCAAATCATTAACTTTTACACCCCCCAAAAATATGTTTCCCGTCACCTTCGTTTCAGCTGAACATAGCTTTCATATCTGTAATGGAGTCTTTCGAAGAGAATATCTGCTGGTTCATATGATTATATTTGAGCTATTCAGGTGCCCTAAGGCCTCAGGTCCATCTTTTACCCAAACAAAACCCAGAGAAATTCCTCTTGAGACAGATGAGCAGCTCACTTTAGAAGAAGAAGCTACTTTCAGCTGCTCCCTTATTCACTGGGGGTCACCACAGCAAGCAGCTCCACATGTTGGATTTGGCAGATATGTTTTTTCTAACGCAGATGTCCTCCCTTACACAACACCGAGAGGGATCTGCATTCTGTCCCGGAATTGAACCGGCATTCGTTTGCTTGTTAGCCGAGTTTGTAAACCTCGACACTATGAAGCCTCTGTCGAACAGATTACTTCCTGGAGTTGAAATCGAACAACTTATTAACATCAGAATTATGTTTGCGCATCAGCTTAAAATCCACGGTGTTCGGATCCGCCACTGTTTGCAATAATCAGCTTCGGGTTGTCATATTCTCTTGAAATAAATGGATAAAAGTAATCAAAGTCCATGGATGAATGTGTTTATCTCAGCATGGAATGATCAGGCAGAATAAGGTTCACCGGAGAAGGAGGAGTGTCAAAGTCTTTTTTTTAGCATTCCTGCGCCATTACCACCACCATCTACATTCAAGAATCACTTTTAGACACCGTGAGGCAGCTCACATACTATCCCAGCAATAACAAGGACCCTACAACCCAGCTCCACTTGAAGACAAACTGTCATTCTTTTAAAGTGTGTGTATGTGTGTGTGTGTGTCTGCAACACCGTGGAAAACAGTAAAGCTTTGCAAATTTCAGACTGTATGATGTCCAGTCTGTCCCCAGTTTGTCCAGCCTGAGGCAATGCCAGAGCACATCAAGTCAGTCAGGCAGAGTCCACAGGTAGTCGTGAATGTATGGAGCCATAAGGATTTGTGTGAGTGCTCCACACAAACACACGTCCAAACAAATATGCATTCTTATTTTTCTGAAATAATATTCACTTCCAAGGCCAGTTTACATGATTGTATTGATTTGCTGAGCAGCAATAAAGTGAGGGACAGCGTTTGCAGTTTATACTGTAAAAAGCCAGGATGAAACTCACTCCCTTATCTGGCATGCCGCCTAAATATTCACACTGCATTATCCTTTAATAAAGAACACTGAAGCGAAATTGAAAAGAAAGATTTCATTCCAAATCTTAGCTATCGAGGCATTTAAGGCCTTAAGGAGTACTCTGTGCAATAAAGCGTGAATTTATTCCTGTAAAACCTCTAAAAAAAAAAAGGGAACAAAAACAAGGCTCGGTGCTGCTTCTGTTTCTCATTTGATCGCTGATTACATGCTTGTAAGTCACATAGTAAAAAATGTCACAGCGGTATGTTAAACTCCTGGGGATAATTAAATCAAGACTTTGAACACCTCCAGCTATTCTATAAAGCTCTAAGACTGTTTTCCATTTAGCCTTGTTTGGTTATCTTTCTGGACACTGGAGGAGGTTAGGTCACATTCCTCAGGTGGCGCTGGGGGTCTCGTGCTGAACAAGAGAAGTTCAGTCTTCGGCTTTAACAGCCAAACGGAGCAGTCAGTCGGACGACCGTGTCCGTCATAAGTAGACTTCCATGTTTTCTAGAACTTTCACACGGAGGCGGTGCCCTTTGGAGATTTTAGCCTGTCTGCTCACCTATGGGGCTGCATGGTAAAGGAAATAGAAGCCGATTTCAGACGCTCCTCTTAGTGCTTTTAGTGAGCGTAGTGGTTTAATGGATTGTGATCAAATGGCAGGGAGGTACAACAGGACAGGCATTAAGTCCACCAGCGTTGGAGCTGATTTGAAGGATGAAGGTTTGAACTGCCCCAGAGGAATATAAATAGCCCACAGCACAAAGGCTTTTCAACGAGCTCCCCTCCAAACCTCTCTCCCTTACTGCTCACCTGAAAAAGAAGAATATGTACAATCCCAACCTTGAATAAAAATTTCTGTCCTTCCACGTCAGCTCCTGTACCAAGATTACAGCAAAAGCGACTTACCCTTTCCCTTCTGAGCAGTTACCACGGTGATTCATGGGTCACTGCCACAAACTTGACTCTTAATGCTGAGGTGAGTTGAATAAAACATTATCTAAAACAATAATGGCAACATTCCTGCTGCATTTTAGTTTTAGGTTCAGCAGTGAAGTGGGGTGAAGTCTCTGCTGCTTAAGTGTATGATACATCTATTAGATTTGTATACTGTGGGGGGTGCGCACTCAGAACGAGCCTGTGCAGAACGGGCTGACTGAGGCTCTCAGCACGAGTGACTGATTGCAGACATTTGTGGGAGAAGGAAAAGGACGAGCCAGTGAAACACATGACTGATTCAGGCTGCCAATATTTAGCTGCAATAATTTAATAATATTGCTCTTAAAATGCAGTTTAGATTCATGACAATATAGAAATGTACAATATATTTAAGATTTTATATTTAATATTATCTTTCCAAAGTTTGCCCTCTGTGCTAGCCATGAAAAAAAATCAAATAGAAATCCATTCTAGTTGAGTGATTTAATAGACAGTGGGTTAAACTGTCGTCTCTGACAACATTACAAAGCTGCATTTGCAAGTTTACAAAAACAGTGGATAGTAAACAGACTAGTTCTTATACAGCGCTTTTCACTCAAAGCGCTTCTACAGCACGTTTACATTCACCCATTCATACAAGCACTTCCATGTGTAACATTCACATTCCAGCCAGGAATCAAACCACCAACCTTCTGATTAATAGGTGACCTGCTCTACCTCCTGAGCCACACCCACTGCAGATGTGCACTTCTTCATATTGCTGCTAGAAGGCAGACGACACCTTGCTCATCCTTCTTCTACTAAGCTAGAGAAGGGCATATTTTCACTGATAACAACTGCAGGGCCTTTATCACCACTGGGGTGACATCTTTTGGCCCTAAGCAATACACCCCTCAAATGTGAAGAAGACTGGATAAGCAGTTGCCAAGGAAAGAACGAAACACACTCACACACACACAGTGCAGAGAGTTATTCGTAGAAAACTGCACTGTCTATAGAGTCAACAGTAGTAGGTAAACTTTAAGTGGCACCCATCACAGTGACAAAAATTTCATGGCAATCCATCAAACAAATGTCATTTTATTCAGGACCAAAGCCCCTCTGCAACTAACAGCAAAAGCTTACACTGTCATCCCCAGAGCCATGCTGCTATCATGGATGAAACCTGTGGAAATGAATGAATCTTGAAACGAGAACCTTTGAGAAACGCTGCTTCAGATGTTAACAAGCTGTAAAGAAAAACTGTACCATCAAGACCAAGATTACTGACAATCCAGCCTTCCACCTGAACAACAGCAGTGCCTTTCAATTTGTCTCATGTGCGTCTCTTTCTAAAGATTGTTTGAAAATATGAACAGAAACTTTTTGTGACTGTCATATCCAGCAGACAAAGGACCCTTTAAACTGAGGTTGAGACATAATTAGGTGTTCCATATAGAAGCACGGGAAACAAGAAGCAACATTATTAAAATTTTAATGTGACTTTTCTGCAGGCTGCTCTGTAATGAGACAAAAGTGTTGGAGGAGGGATACAGGAACAGCGTGGCACACAAAAATAAACAAAGGAGGTACTTTCACACCAAGGTAATTAGGGTGTTTACGGGGAGGCAAGAAGGTTCTTGATGCCACAGCGAGGGAAGAAGACAGGGGAAGATAGAGGAGGGGAGGGGGTAAACTGAGGCTCATTGTTAGGCAGGTGATTTACGAGGGTACAGGGGCTCCCGGGCCCTGCCAGTGGAAGGATAGATCTTCTGTCGCTATAGCACCCTCAGCCCTTTGTATCCATTGTGCTTAGTTAGGGCTTGGGGTGGGGGGGTTGTGTGTTCTGGGGATGAAAGTGGGTGGAGGGAGGCTGGGGCGATTGTTGGTTGAGCACTGTGGTACCATTGCAGGGCCGGGGCCTGTACATCTTCAGCACAGACAGCAGCACAGATCAAAGGCTGCACTGTTCCCTCTCTCTAAATCACACAAGCCTTTGAAAACTTCCCACATCATTTGCACAAAGGGATGATATGCCTCTGCTATGCTGGAAGACCACTGAATATAGTATCAGAAAAACCAAACATCAACACTTTATAGTATCCACAGTGCTAATATTACCCCAAGTTTTCTTTTCATTGAAGTAGCTTGACTATATGCACCTTTCAATGTGATCTAAGCGTGTGCTGCGCAGCGCCGCGTGTAGATTAGCCGTCTGGTGTGTATGAAATGAGGTCACCTTCTCCCTCAACGTGGCATGTCTGAGTGCTGTCTGCCTTTCTCAGCACCTAGGACCGTCACGATGCACCACTTGACCTTTAAGGGCTTTGGAGATAACGCTCCTTCAGGCCAAAATCAATTACCGGAGGCAAATATGATAGCAAATGAAGAAAGGGCATGTGATCTTAGCATGTGAGTGATCGCATGTTGGAGCTATTGACGGATGCAGGTTCTAAGGCTCCTCGGTCCGTGTCACTGAATCTCTGTCGATAATTTCATCGGACAAGCTAATGGAGAGTCCGACGGCCTCGTTCAGATTTTCCTCACAGGACGGTGTAGCATGAGCACTTAATTCTCTTCTCTGGCCGCAATTCATAAAGTGTTATATCGAAGTGAATGAGGATTAGAATCCAATTAGAAAGTAGGGCAGCGTTGTTTACAACAACCTTTTTTTAAAAAAAAAAGAGATACAGAGATTAAAGCATATTGTTGTGATCTGCCTCTTTGTAACTTGTGTTAGCGTCATGCTGGTCCAAAAGAAAAGAAAAGAATATTTGAAACATGTTGAACCTGAATGTTCGCATGTGTGAAACTACATGGGGTGACAGCAGGTGGCTTGTTGATTGTTTGGACTCCGAGCTCCGCTGGGAAATTATAAATCACAGAAACTCTTTTGTCTAAGAGAACAACATTCAGTTTTAAAAAAAAGTTTCAACTCTAGTCTGAATTATTATTTAAATCGGCAGCACCATGAGTCTGCTGCCATTCTCACTGATCTATGAGGCTAAACTCTGACTTCCCCACGCGTACTGTCCTAAATCACCTACAGACGGTGATGTTTTCATTATCTTAGTTTAATATTTTGGCATATTTGCTAGCATCTGCTAATTAGCAAATAAACTCACTCTTAAAGCAGAAATTAATGCCATCAGTTTTGCATCAATGTGCTCAAAAAGAAAATACTGGACAATTTTTATCCTAAAAGCAACGGCACTTAAAAGGCTGACAGACTGAGGAACGGCTGCATAAAGTTTCAGATGTTCACACTGCTCTGGGCTGCTGCAATTCAATCTCATTTAATTTGCAGAGACCATAGTTCAAATTTGACTGTGGTTTCAGTCGTGCCAGAGTCCCGACTGGCAGGAGAGTGAGAAAAAGGAAAACGTGCAGTACTGGACCACACCTCTTAATCTTTGAATTCAGATGTGCTCACTCCCATTGCCACAGGCATATAAAGTCAAGCACCTAGCCACGCAGTCCACCATTACAAATATTTATAAAAGAACGGGTCTTTCTAAAGAGCGAAATGAATTTGGGTGTGGTACTGTAATAGGATGCCACTGCTGCAATAAGTCCGCTTGTGAAATTTCTTCCTTCCCAGATATTCCACGATCAACTATAAATGGTATTATTGCAAAGTGGAAGCATTTAGGAACCACATTAGCTCAGCTGCCACAAAGCATTAACATCAGCACAAAAAGTGTGCACAGAGATCTTCAAGCAATGGGTTTCCATCAGCACGCAACTCCTGTAGATGCAACATGTAGGTGGCCCAGTACTTTTATCCAAGAGTCTTTGTCCAAACGTGAGAAGGTATGTCTGGAGCGATTTGGGAGGCACACCACTCTTTGCCGAAGGAGAGTCAAAAAGTTTAAAACATACATGGGGATCCTGGCACATGGGGATCACACTGAAAGTTTCCATACACAATATACTGTATAACGATACACCAGCAAGACGAGGAAGACGAGGTGCACTCTTTGACAGAGCTCTGTTATGTGCAGTATATTAATTTCTCATTTTTTTCTTCCCTTTTTATTCTTACAAAAACGTGTTCTGGGTTCATGTAATGTTTTCATTCATTCAGAACACCACTAAAACATGAAAATGATTAAAGTTTATTCTAACTTTCCAAAGATTTTTCCTGTGTGTGCCCTGAATATTTGCTCAAAATGTCACGGCAACTTATCGAAAAAAGTTTTTGAGCTCTAATGGTGTGTTAGCTGAAAAGGCTTCGGGGGGGTACATTTCATGTTCTGGGAGACCATGAAAACATGGACCAAATTCCACAGCAATTCATCGAAGAGTCACTGAGATTTCTCAGTCTGGACTGATCAGCTGTTTATTTATAGGGCTGAAATCTTTATCACCAAATTCAACATATTAAAAAGGGTAAACAACATAAAAATGATAAAGACTTCAGATCTAAGGTGGAAATCCCTGCTATATTTCCTGTAAAACCACATTTATATGATTCACTTTCAGGGCTTTACAAAAGAAACTTGAGCATCAGAGCGCACCGTTTGTAACAAGTCATCAAGTGCTCTGCAGATATGCTTAAATAAACCATCGCTTCTATTTATTTGCTACCTACTGAGCAGTCTGTTAAAAAGCTGGCGATAGTGATAAAGGCATAAACGAGCGTGCACTGCCCACTGATGTTGAGACCCAGTCTATACAGAGGTGAGCTCCCTGTAGTGGGGTGCTACCTGAATCAGTGGCTTACTGCGCTCATTAGGCGTCTGCTTGCATTTGATTTTCATCAGAGCTGGTCCATTTTTTTCATGTTGTGACCTCAACTTGAAATAATTATTCATTGAGTCTGGCCCTGGGGTTGTGAATCTGAACCTTCAGTCAGTGATCCATGCTCCATCCTAATCCATCACACAGCTTGAGGGTTGTATGAATGTGTGTGTGTTTGGGAGCTGAACAAGGAGGAGGCAGAGATAAAGAGATCAACCTGATGAATTCCTCATCCCTCATGCCACATTGTTATTTGAATGGAGAGGATCTCACGGCACAGTAACACCTGGCACAGAAAGGCTGAGCAAAGGTTGCTGGCAAGGACTCGGGTGCTGTTTGCCCTAGAGCAGACACTGATCAACGTCCCCTTCCACCCGCCAGTGCCCACATGCAAATCGCTCTGGCATTTAAGCATTTATGATAAAGCCAGCAGTACGATTCCTGGTGACCAAATGACATTTCAAAGTGATGTAAACAGGGAAATGGGTGCATGAGTAGTATACAGTTGTGCCAAATTAACCCCCTAGTTCACGAACAGCCGGGGTAGGGAGATGTCTGTGAGTGATAGCCAATTCACTGTCCTCCAAATTAGCCTAATCCCTGGGGAGGGTCTCTCTCTCCTTTCTCACATACACAGAGCAATATATTATCTTTTTGGTGGGCGAGGGGCTGACAAATGTAATTTACCTTACACACATCCTCTTTATTATCCCTTCGTGAGTCTAAATTTGGAGAAAGCCTGTTAAAAATATGAACACCAACACTGACTGTGAACAAAATGTAACTTAGGGCAAATACAACCACAGGCAAATGTAGACAAAGCAGTTCTATCTCTGCACGTCGTGCTACATCAATAATACATGAGACCACCGCCTTCACTTTGATTAAGGGTGATGTGTATGAGAACCACAGGTGCTGCATCACCAAACCGTGCTTTCAAACTCTAGTTAGTAAAACACGTGTACAGTCTGCAAGGGATTCTTCAAAGAAGCGATTAAGCCCAAGAGTCGAAATATGAGAGGGTGCTCTGAGAAAGTCAGGACAAATGAAATGTGTAGGTTAGTCAGATCTTTAAAGACTGAGAACAAGCAGAATAATCATGTCACCTGACCAGGAAGTTATTAACAAAGAAAGCTTTAATTGCAACATTTTCCACCATTTTGAAGCATGCATGCAAATCACTGCGCTTGTTGTGACTGCTGTCATTTTTAGGAGATTGCAGCTGTCTCATTTCTACATCTTGCATTTCCTGCTCATGCACAGTCAGCCAGTATTGATAGAAGCCCTGGCCAGGACTCTAATGTCCCCCAGAAGCTGGCCAGGGCTGGGCAAAAGGCCACATCCAATCAGCACCACCACCAGACAATATCAAAGACCAGTGGGCGAAAGGAGATGGGATTGGATGACAGTGGCATAGAAAGAGGAGGCGAAGGAAGACAGAATGAGAGGTTGAATCTCATTAGCTCGCTTTTAAAGATGAGTCACTACAGAGCAGATTATTGAACAACATCCAGGACAGTGGACGCATACAATGGATACAAGGGTCCAAATTACAGAGAAATTGAACAGAGAGATTACGGGGTCCCAAGAATGATGAAAAGCAATGACCGTGAGCAAACATGGTGATGGGATGAACCTGCTCAGATGGAAGGAGGGAGCAGGAGAGGCGAATGTCACTCTTGAGAGCG
Source organism: Apistogramma diplotaenia (assembly GCA_015052665.1). NCBI lineage: Eukaryota > Metazoa > Chordata > Actinopteri > Cichliformes > Cichlidae > Apistogramma > Apistogramma diplotaenia. Next base: position 4,180 of record VOQJ01002214.1, on the reverse strand, counting down.
ATGCGGGGAAGGAAATACATGTTAGGGTTCGGCCAGTGAGCTGGCATCATTTACCTGCATCACCACTTGCTGCCATGGTAGCGGCTGGCTGGTGGGGGGGTTGGGAGGCAGATTGGCACGCTCTAGCTGCAGGTTGACGTTGCGACGCTCCTCCTCAAGGGCGCGGGTCAGCTGCTCGAAACGGGCCTCCTGCTCTTTCACTGAGGCCAGGATGCTGGCGGCTGAGCGAACATCATAGTCCTCCATGTTCAGTGTTGGTTGCGGTTTTACAGATCTTCCAAGTCAAGAAGGAAAGGGGAAAAAAAAGGGGGGAAGAGGGGGCACCAGGTCATTTAACACACCCAGACCCAAAAAGGCTGGATGAATGGCATTCGAATGGCTGACACACGCCTCCAGATCAAAGTCAAATAAAAGGTTTGTTTACCGGCCAAAATAGGACACACAAGCTTTAACAAAGACCACCGTGACAGATTCAAATGGAATAATTAGGATGGGTGACCGGGTAAGGGGAGGCAGGGTCATAATACAGATCTTTTTAACTCTGACCGAGGTTTCGCGAGCCAACACCATGAAGGGACATGCTCAAATTCTCCCCATAAAGGGTGACTACAAAGTCTGTGATACTGCAGGCCAGCACAGCAAACACAGTAATGAGGAAGCACTGCAGGGTGCCAATTATGTGTTTGCTTTCAGAAGTTTCAGCCTTTCTTATAATTAAGCCAATCCTGGCACAACTGATAAAATTCACTACAGATTTGCTAGAATATCAGGGATGAAAAATTAACACCTAATCCACCAATTCTAAAAACAACAAAGGCGATGGAACAGCACAGTGAATACTCACAAAAGCAAAAAAAAAAGAAGTTTTGTTTTGTTTCTGGATATGATCTCAGCACTACAAATGAACAGTCACAGGCAGCATGGAGGAACGGTGCTGTCATTGGATATAGTCATGCAGAGAGCCATAATGCGTTTTGACACACAAGCACTGTTGCAGGCACGAATCCAACACATGCAAGATTCCCACAGCCACCCCAATGGACACTCGGGCCTGATAAAAAGCACACGCACACCCGCCGTCCATCATAAGCAATCACAATTTCCAAATAACGTTAGCAGGCCACAGTGAACGTTATGTGGCACACACACATCCTGGTATTCATAACTGATGGTGGCGTGACATCGAAGGGGCTGACGGCACGGTAACAAATGGGTGGTCGGACATACAAATCCACAGTGATACAGACCTAGTAGATAAGCAGGCTGAGAGGTGTTAGAAAACAGACATCCCTCACTCAAAGCAGAAGCAGAGGGATGAAACAGCAAAGAGCAACAGAGAGCTGGGAGAGAAGGGAAAGAGAAATAAAGGGAAGACAAAAGAGAAAATGCAAGAGATTAAAACAGATGTGAAACAGCAAACAGCATATGGCTCTTTTAACTGTCTACTTTGTAGTAAATTCAAAGGTAAAGAAACAGGTGCAAAAAGTATTTGAACATCATCATATTATTAAAAAAAGAGCTGAAGTTGGTCCACAGCTTTTCCTTAAATATTCGTGGATTTTTATGGTGTTGTTATTTTTTTTAATCTTCATTACTTGGAGTACAGGTCTATTTTTACGGCTGGAACATCAATCCTGGAAAGATGGCAGCTCTCCCAGGGCCCCCAGATTCCCCTGTTCAGTGGTGAATGGTGATAATGTGATTAATTTAATATACTGCTTGAAACGTGCCATGGTGGACACACATTCTAATTTGTGGGATTGTCCAATAAAAAAATTATATTTTAGGCAGGTCCTAAAAATGGTTATATTTTTAGGACCTGCCACACTATAAGACC